>PVIY010055534.1:0-13697 GCA_004026745.1 Myrmecophaga tridactyla | reverse complement strand
AGGATAATTTTTCCTTATGACTGACCTCAACTTTAACTGACTTTGATGAGATTTTATACTGTTTTGACTTGGTATTTTATTTGTTTTTTTACTGAAATGGTTTAATGCTTTTGTGATATCATGATGGAATGAATGTATTTTGTACATGGAAAGAACACATCTTCTTGGGATCCAGAGGGTGGGATGTACAGTTTGAAACTGCTACATACTCCAGAAAAGCCATGCTCTTCTAATCTTTATCCAGTCTCATGGGGCAGACTTATTGTGGGTGGGATCTTTTGATTAGGTTGTTTCCATGGAAATGTGACCCTGCCTATTCAAAGTGGGTCTTAATTAGTTTACTGGAGTCCTTTAAGGCCATGTTCTTTTAATCCATCCCTATGGGGACAGTCCTATTGTGGGTGGGACCTTTTGATTAGGTTGTTTCAATTGACATATGACCCATTCAATTCAAGTTAAGTTCTAATCCTTTACTGGAATCATTTATAAGGATAAAAAACTGA
Organism: Myrmecophaga tridactyla; assembly: GCA_004026745.1. Lineage (NCBI taxonomy): Eukaryota > Metazoa > Chordata > Mammalia > Pilosa > Myrmecophagidae > Myrmecophaga > Myrmecophaga tridactyla. The sequence goes on along the minus strand of PVIY010055534.1, from coordinate 13,194 downwards.
AAAAGCCCAGAGGGCATAGAGAGAAACACCCAAAGAGAGCTCAGAAAAATGCTGAAGATCCTAAGAGAGGACCACAGAAACTCAGCAGGTTGGCCACTGGTACCAGAAGCTGAAGGCAATGAGACCTGAGAGGGAAGGACCAGCAGATGCCATCCAAGTGCCTTACTATCTGACAACGGAACCATGGATGCCAGGAACCTGTCTTCAGTGTCCTGGTATTATCCTATTAAAGCCTTAATGGGATATCTTCACAGCCTTAGAACTGTAAATTTAAGTTAATACATCCTCATTGTAAAAGCCAATCCATTTCTGTTATATTGTATTCTGGCAGCTTTAGCAAGCTGAAACAGATTTTGGTACTGAGAAGTGGGGTGCTTTTGTGATTTGCAAATACCAAAAATGCTGGAATAGCTTTATAAATGGAAAATGGGAAGATTCTGGAAGAATTAGGAAAAGCTTGATAAGAAAGGCCTAGATTTCTTTGTAGAGACTGTTGGTAGAAATATGGATGTAAAAGGTATTTCCATTGAGGACTTAGACAGAATGTGAATGTGTCATTGCTAACTGGAAGAAATCCGATCCTTGTTTTAAAAGTGGCAGAGAATTTGACAAAACTGACTCCTGATGTTGGATGGAAGGCAGAATTTGAAAGTGACGAACTGGAGTGTTTAGCCAAAGAGATTTTCAAATTAAATGTAGAAGATGTGGCCTGACTTCTTGCAGATTATAGTAAAATGCCAAAGGAAAGGGACACACTGAGAACTAAACTCTTGGGTATAAAGAAACCAAAGATTAATGGTTTGGAAAATTTTGAGCCTTTGGAAAATGTATCTCCAGACAATAGTGCCCCGTGTGAGGATTTAACCAAACATGGAACCACCCAGTCATTTCAATGCATGTCATGATTGGAAACGGAGTTATCCAGAAAGGATTTGTGGAAAGACCTATTATTTGATTTGGGGAACCCTGTGTGCTACATGCAAAACCAACAAGTTTTGGTGAGATCTGTATGAATGGAATCACTGACAGCTTGGACTAAAATGGACAGAAAGGGGACAGATTGAAGGAAGAATGAGGTCTGCAGTCAAGAAATCTCAGGCCGAGACAGTAGTCCCACCCATACAGGTGGAAAGGATGAATATGCCCTGGAGTTTGCAGAGAGTGGGGTTTCCTCACCTTTTTTCAGAAGCAGGGCTCTCCGATGCCTGGGGAGCTGAGAGGAGCTTGGAAGAAGCTCTCAGGCTTCAGAGAGGGTGGAGCACATTGCACCTGTTGATGTCACATATCATCCTATTGATGCCTTAATTAGGACATTTTCATGGTCTTAAAACTGTAAATTTAAGTTAATAAATCCCCATTGTAAAACCCAGTCAGTTTCTGATATATTGCACTCTGTTGGCTTTAGCAAACTGAAATACCATCCTATTAATTATTACTGTGTATTATGATATGTGTAATAATTCATGAAAGAACATTTTTATACTTATAGTAATAACCCCAGTCCATCATCCACCACAGGGTTCATTGTGTTATATAGTTCCCTGTTTTATCTTCTAACTCTCATTCTATTAATATACACATTCTTTTCAAATAAATTTATTTTTGTGGTTAAATATGTATATCAGAAAAATCATTTTAACCATTTTAAGTGAACAATTCTTTGACATTAGGTATATTGACTATACGGTGTAAGTTTTACCACCACCTATTTCCAGACAATTTCCATCATCCTATACCAAAACTCATACCCACTTAGCCATTACTCTCATTCCTCCTCCCACTATCCCTTGTAACCACTGTTCTGCTCTGTCTTTATGAATCTGCTTATTCTAAGTTTTTCACGTAAGATAAATCATACAGTATTTCCCCTGTTGTGTTTGTGGATGCATGTACTATTTATGACAAGTTAGAGCCAATTAATTACTATAATATTTTTGGAATATTGTTTTGAAATCACATACACTCAACATTAGTATAGAAAATTGCATAAATCACTGATCAATTACCGGAGAATCTAAATGCATACTTGCATTTTAAGATTGTCAATTAAATTTTGAATTATTAGTTTTCTTGCAAGATGTCCATATCAGATCTACTGACTTTAAGGCAGATTCCTCAATTAGTAAAGGGAGTCTCCTTAATGCATTTCAATAAGTTCTATATTTCATATAACTTCAGGGAAGATCTTAAAAGTGTTTGTTAATAAAAATCCACTTCTTCTTTATAAGCTACCTTATCTATCTCTATCTCAGACAATAAATGATTTTAGCACAAGAGCTCTGGAGGATTTTATCTATGAAGCCAATGCTTCAGTTTTTCAAAAGTCCAAAAAGTACATTGTTGTATTTATCCTTGTATTCCCAATCTCAACCACAGTGCCTTTTGAATGAATGAATAACTAAATGTCTCCACACAATTGGAATGTTGAATATAAATCTCCAAATTATAGAGCTCATTTCACAATTCTCATTCCAAAAGTTTATCTATGCATTCATACAAGTGCTACTCTACAAAAAGGACCAAGTGGTGCATAGGGATCTTCTTGTTACGAGATAGTATATTTTATTTTACCATCAAACTTATCACTATTCTTGCTAACAGAGCTGTACAGAAGAAATTACATTTCTTTAGATATTCCAAAGTGAGAATCTACTCACTGGAGATATTGTTTTATAAAGGTTTTACATCAGCCTTGAAAAATCTTAGAGGGTATAGTACCAGGGTAGCATTTAGCTATTTGAATTAGGGTTTGACTACTCAGAGACTAACCTCTAAAAGAATCCAACGTTCTTGGCAAATGTAATTCTTTTCTGGAAAAATTTAATTGATCCTCCATCCCCTTATTTTTTCCTTGGGCTGACTGTGGTACCACAAATGCTTTATTTAGAAAGAAATGGTTAGCAGTAAGATGTTATATATCACTTTAATTAAAATTGCCCACACATAATAATTATCAAACTATCACCAAATTAGCTTTGTATTGAAAAGTGCTGCATTATTAATTCCTTATTCTATTCTAGCATATAACATTTACTCTAATTTTATTTTTTATTTGTGAAATCATTTTTTCCTCCAGATTTTACATGTTGCAGATGCTATGCATGCCAAGAATAATTTTAGATACATGTACCTATATTACATCATTGAGATAGAATGCATTTTAAATAAGGTTAAACAGCAATACTTAAAACACAGCCCCAAATCCTTTTTTACCTTTCAACAAATAAAGACCATTTTTAATATCTTTGATTGTGAGTTCCAAAATTCTCTCAACTATCACCTTCTACTCTACAGGTCACTCTCATTCTCTCACTCCAACTGGGCCTGATCTTCGTCCTCATTGAAATCTTCAGTTTTACCCTTTTTTTTTTGAGTCTAACCAAATATGGGCCCCACTATCAGCCATTTCAATAATGCCTCCTTCCTACACACAAAGTATGTCTAACCAATTTGTAACCAAGCCCATTTCTCTCACCACAGTTTAAGACAAACTTTATAGTTGCAACAGTGGAACTTTGTTTTAAATGGGTAGGTATTTACACAAAGGAACAACTACTCATTAAGTGCCAGTAAAGTAAACATTAATGCCATGCCTCCCATATCACGATATCTAAAGGGGAGGAAGTGAGGAGATACCCAGAAAAGGAAGAGTGGGAAAAGATTACTGCTTTCATTGCCAGAGAAATAAATCCATGGTGGTGATGGAGGAGAGTTCCAACAGAACACAGCAGGTCTCTTGAGGGGTTGCCTCTCTTTTTGCAGTCAAGGGAGATAAGATAGATTTAATGACTGTATTCACCCTAGAGAAAAAGGCATTTCTCCAAAGGATTATGGATATGGATATTAGTACACAAACCAACAATGAATTTGAGAGTTGTGTCACCAGAAGAGCCAACAGCATAGCTTAAGACAAAGAAAATAAGCTTTGGAACTCTAGATTTTGACAGAGAGGAAATAGACTGAGAAGGCCACACTGGCCCCAAGGATAGCATATTCTCTAATGTTCTTTCCAGATATGACTAAGGAAAGTCCTTAGAGAGGGGAGAGCCATGAACTGTGGAGAAAATTCTGTCAGAAAGCAGAGTGGGTCACAGACATAGCAGCCATCTCCCAGCCAGTTGCTCTCTGCTTCTTTTTCTGTTGTGTACAGGTGTTTCAATATTCTTCCATTCTGCAAGCTAGGAGAGACATTAGTCTAATGGAAAGGACTGACCATCACCAAGAATCCAGGAAGGAATAGTTCCAGATGCTTATCAGGGAGGGAACTGTCAGGGACCCCTGTGCCTGGGTTGTTTAAATACCCCACCTTTGGGCAGCACAGATTTGTTTCTCCTCTCCATCCTGAAACAGGGGAAGAGGTGCCTCCATTCACAGACATTGGCCTGAGAAGTTGGCCTCCCCAGGAGACCAGCTATGATGCCACTCCTCCCTTGCTCTTTTGGATCCTTTGCACTATCTTAGTAATAAAGCAGTTATTTGCTGAAAGTTTTTGTTACGCATGCCCATGCTACTGCACTGCACCATACAGCAACTCACTTCACAGGCTAATCCAGAACATTCCTCCACCCTTAGGGCAGGGAATCCTCAAAACACTTAACCAGAGGATTGCAGAATTGCTATTAACTACTAACTGCTGTGTACTTTCCATTCTTTTCTTTTTACACCCTAGGATCTAGATGGACCATTACCATTATTATGTACTTACTCCTCATTTATGTTGTGGGAATAGAAGCAAGAATAGTTTAGGTTTATTTTTTATTTTTTTATTTTTTCAGCTCCTTTAATCTTTGATTGAAAAGGAGTCACCTATAATCTGATGTAGAAATTATCATGAAATCCTGGACAAGCCTAATGCCATGTTTGGATAAAACTTTGGGGTGAACTATTCCTCAGGAAAGAGTGAGCAAATTTTGCATTCAAAAAGGAAGTGAATATTTGTGTCCAAGAGGGAGGATTGCCATGGATTCTATTATTGTTTCTAATTATTTATTCTCCCTCCTGTAAGAGACTTAAATATCCTGCCAACTGCCATGTGTCCAACAGTAACTTCTTACCATGTGTCCAACAGTAACTTAATTGTGGGAAGGCTATACTTTTCCATCCTATATATATTAGGCTTGGCCATTTGCCTTCCTAAGGCCAATGGCACAAAGAAGCTATTTTGTACACCAAATCCATGTCAATTATATTCTATCATCTCACTTGCGATGTAGTCATTAAAATTAAATTACGTTGATTTGTTTTTTATTTATAGTTCTCAAGCTTCAATTTAATGGACATTCTGGGAAAAAAATCTTATTACAGAATGGAAATTGCTTGGGCAATTCTTGGTCCCCTTTGATGATTTAACTATTAGCTCATAACAATAACTTTCATTTTTTTATGTGCTCCATCCTAAGCTGCTGATAATATTTGGAGAAAACAAAATATGTCAATTATATCTATTAGAAAGTATTGCCATTTAATCTATATTTGGCATTCTAAAGAGCTTAGCAATCATTTTTCAAATTTTTCGATGGTTTTATATTTGAGTATTTACTGAATTGTACACTGCAAAACATCATTACCATGTGATATTCCAGTAACAAAGGTTTCTATGGTTTAAATACATTAGTGAAATGTTGTATAATATATACACTCCCTTGAAAATAAAAAATACATGATGATATATTTAAAAAACAGAAATATCCAGAAAAATAGAATGATTATTCATATACCACTATACAGCTCTAATGCGTCCTAACATGTTTTCATACTTTCTGCATTTCATTTTAGAGATAAAACAGTGCAGACATACCTGAAACCTCTCTGCTTGAAAAGAGGGACTACAAGTATGATTCTAACTCATCTAGCTTTTTTCCTTTCAAACCACAGTGATAATATAGTTTCATCTAAAAAAAATTTAAAAGAATCAGGCATGTTTTTCACAACTTCTCCTTCTAAGACTCTGAAATCAATATTGACCTTCGTTTCCCAAATGCTATGGCAAATACTACACCATGGGTTGACTTAAACAATGGGAATTTATTACCTTATGGCTTGGGAGTTGGGGCCCTTACTTCTTCCTGGTGCAGGCAGCCTTCAGGGCTGGCTGGCAGTACTTGGGTTCTTTGGCTTGTCCATCACATGGCAGGTTCCTCTTCCCTCCTTGAGGCTCTGTCTCTTATAAGGCCTCCAATAATAGGGTTAGGATCCATCTCGATTCAATTGCCTACCCAAAAAGACTTGTGGGTTCACACCCACAGGAATGGGATTTAAATTAAAAGCTTGTTTTATTCTGGGATGCATAATACAACCTACCATTACATCTAATCTAAAATTTCTGTAGATGAATCGTTTAGAAATACAAAACAATACGTATGTAAACCTACAAAAAGCTCTCTTCCAACATATAATTGCGCTTTTTTTTTTTTTTTTTTTTACATGGGCAGGCACCAGGAATCCAACCCAGGTCTCTGGCATGGCAGGCCGGAACTCTGCCACTGAGCCACCATGGCCCACCCAAATTGCCCATTTTTATTCTCAGTTGTTTTACTGTTTTTTTCCCCTCTTGACTTTACACTCCCTTTAACAAAGTGACAAGCTTTTTAGTAAAGATCCTGCCATAGTAGGTATTTGTTAATATATCAATGAATGTCGCTGAAATTCACAACGAATAAACTAGTATATAAAATGATCCACAAGTTAATTTTGAAAATATATATAGTATTATAATACTCATCAGAATATTAAAACAAATATAATAGACCTGTAAAAAAAGACAATTTTCTAAAGGAATATTACATTTTGTAGAATAATCAGACTCAAATTTTTCCTTTTTTTTTTGTTTAATTATTCACATTTTTGTTCCTGAGAATTTAAAGAAAAGCAGTACACTCCTAATCTTTTAGCATATAATAAGTCAAATACTGCCATAAAGTAAACTTACATAGTTATTCCTGCAATAACCATTTATATATTCAATTTTGCCAGTACCAGCAAGGACATTATAATTTATCTGTACTTGACTGTGTATGTCTCAATGAAAACTATTTTTAAAACATAAAACTACTTTGAAATAAAACATCTGAACTCGCAATTTTTTAAATGATGAGTGAACAAACTAACAAAATAAGCAAAACAAAACAAAAAAGAAACAACTTCATGACATAAGGTGACTAAGTTTTACATGGATATGTAGTAGTTTTAATGACGATATCTTTTTTGTAGATGTTGCAAAGGTATTTACAGCCAGAAAGAATATAATTTTCCCACATGCAAATAAAAGAATGGAAAATTTTAAAACTATACAATAGCAAAATGTCAGGTTTTAAATGTCTTATGACTCTTAGATCAGAATGATACATCCGTTTTGTTTGTTTGTTTCTTTTTGCAGGGGCAGGTACTGGGAATTTGAACCCAGGTCTCCTACATGGCAGGTGAGAATTCTGCCACTAAGCCACCATTGCCCCACCCCAATACAGTAAACTTTTGTAAAAGTAAACTTCTTTGATTTCCAACTCCACCTTTAATTGTTGTATCACATGTTTAAAGAACTTTTGCAACATGATGTTTTTCTAATTACACAACTGCATTTATAATTGCCTTAGACCATAAGAATAAGGTTTAAAGCTTTGAGTCCAATTGTGATTTTGTAACATTGGCTGTCAAATTATAATGCTGACTATTCAATTGCAAACTTTTCTTCAAAACCTCCTGTTTGACTCATCTGCTGCTGCTTTCCACAAGAAGTCATCATTTTTTCCTCTGAGTTCATTAGGCAATTCTTAAAATCACCCCCAACATTACACACTGGCAATGCTATATATTTTAGCACGAGTATAGTTGTATTTCTTTTCCTATTAGTTTTTGAAGTTCTTGATACAGGGTCATGCCTTTCACAGTACCTTATATACAATAGATGATTTTTTTCCACTTACTCATTTACTTATTCATTCATTCATTTATTCAGCAAATATTACTAATTACCTGCATGGGGCCAGGCACTGTAAAATGAGCTGGGGAGTGAATAATTTTGCTAGATACAGAATTTATTTTGTGGAATTTGATATTTGTTACAAAAAGTCAGCCTTGTTTTAATGTAAAATTCTTTCCATAAAACAGCATTATATCACCACTCTGTCAAATAGCTACCATTTAATTAATTTCCAAATTTTCTGGTATGCTCTATGGGGGGGGTCACATTTCATTCTTTTTCCATGTGAATATCCCAATTATTGCAGCACTGTTTGTTAAATTTTTTGTTTGGTTTTGTCTGTTCTGGGGGAATTGCATGGGCCAAGAATCGAACCTGGGTCTCCCGCATAGCAGATGAGAATTCTATCACCGAACTACCCTTGCATTCCCAATTCCCAATACTTTATGGGTTACATTTAACAAGAAAATATGAAAGACTTATTTCATGAAATTGAATGAATATCAGACTTGTTTTTATAAGAGTATATAGAATTATAAATAAAAACTTTGTAGGGTAATGAATCAGTTCATATATATTCTGTTTCCACACAAAGCAAGAGTATGCCCCTAAGGGCGAGCCGTAGCTCTAAAGGGGTCACTCTGGGCAATTACACTGAAATGTGATTTTAACTTTGTGGCCTATTATGGTCATTATAATTATCCAAAAGTGTCCTGCCCTACTTTCTCTCTTTCACAGCACTTTCTGTAGTCAAAGTTACACTTTTCATTATGTGATTACTTGAGTAATGCCTGATTCTTCCAATGGACCCCAAACTCGTGAAGGCAAAGATATCTCTATTGCATGCTGTTGGGTCTTCAGAGCCTAAGAGTTTTCCTGGTGCATAGTTTGGCCCTATTTATCTGTTAAAAATTAATAATAAATTGAGCTAAAGAAATAGTCTAAGTGGTAATAATATGTAATCTCAAAAAAAGGAAAATACATATGACAAAGGAGTAAAGAAACAATGTCTTTAGCAGACATATAAATAAACACATAAATGAATGAATAAACACCATGCACTCTTGCAACTATCTTACATGTAGTGGCTTATAAAATTCTCACAATGACCCTATAAAGACACATTTCACAAATGCATTTTCTGAGGCTGAAATGTTAAGAATTATAATGTGGCTTCCAATACTATAATTTGGATATTAAGCATTTTTTGTTGATTTCCTTCTACCTCATTCTCACGTATATGCATTACACTCATTAATTGTACATAGGTGTTGAAAAATGGCAGAGGATAAGGAGCACACAATGCCATGCCATCTGGGACAGCATTTACAAGGGAAAACTCAGAGACAAGCGAAATAGTAGGTGCTCAGGTCCCCATTTAGCATTTGGACCTAGCAGATCCAGAAGTGTCGAGGAGAGAGATCTCAAATTTGGTCTGTGGGATTCCTAAGCAGGATATGGGAGAAGAAACAGTCTCCCTTCAGTATGACGGATGAAGAGGGGGTGCATGTGTCCCACCTTTGTAGTAACCCAAAACTGATTGGCTTAAACCCCAGGCCCCTGCTTGTTTCCATGGAGCTTCTGAGGGAGCTTAACTCTTTTCTGGAAGGGTATTAGCCAACAAATTAACCCTTAACACTCAAAATTCAATCTTAATGACTCCTATTATTTGTTGAGTACTTACTTTACCAGTGCCAAGTGACTTGGAATACTGCCTGAGCCAGATTCTGAACTAGGTATCGGTTCTAGTGTTTTCCATGTAAAAGCTGGTCTAAAAACACTAAAACATAAGTTATGTATATTAAGTATTTTTATCTCTGCCAATAAATACAGTCTACAGAATTAAACTAGAATCACAATAAAGATAAAGCTTCTACTTGGCAGTTGTTTAGTGTGGGTAGAATTAGGTTGCTCACAAATAGTCATACAAGTAGGACAACCATATGTTTGGGAACAGATGATAAATAGCTTTCCATTTAAAAGCTTACCATGATTTTTAGTGTAGAATAAATATGTGGTCTAAGAAGCAAAAGGTTTTGCCCTGATTATAAAATCATCATTACAAAATGAAACTAAAAATGTAAATGGGATTTACAAGCCTCCAGTTTACACATTTCTCATGAAATCCTATTAACTAAAATAAATGCCAAATCCTGAAGAAATAATAAGAATATAATCTATGTTTGATTGAATGATACCAAATTAATTAGAAAAGGGTTTTTCAAAAATTTTTAGCCACTGTGGTAGTTAGATTTAGGTGCCAACTTGGCCAGGTGAAGGTGCCTAGATCTATTGCTGTGGACATGAGCCAATGACATGTGAACCTCATCTGTTGCTGATTACATCTGCAGTCGGCTAGGAGGCGTGCCGGCTGCAATGAGTGATGTTTGATTTAATTGGCTGGTGCTTAAATGAGAGAGCGCAAGGTAGCACAGCCCAAGCAGCTCAGCATACTTCATCTCAGCACTCGCAGCTCAGCCCAGCCCTTTGGAGATGCAGAAAGGAATCACCCCAGGGGAAAGTTATTGGAACCCAGAGACCTGGAGAGAAGGCCAGCAGAAATCACCCTGTGCCTTCCCACATAAGAAAAAACCACAGTTGAAAGTTAGCTGCCTTTCCTCTGAAGAACCAATGAAATAAATCCCCTTTTATTAAAAGCCAATCCATCTCTGGTGTGTTGCATTCCAGCAGCTAGCAAACTAGAACAGCCACGTACCTCTTAAAGGAATTTGTAAAACTGTGTACTTCTTCACACATTTCTAGGTTGAAGTAGTTTATAAATCTTATTAGCTACTAGCAAAGGAAGTGATTTCTGTGTATGGTAAACATTGATTATTTGATATAAAATGGTTGCAAGACCTTAAAAAAAATGAACTCAAGGGCCATACATATTTAATTACAATAATCATACATTTTAAAAATGCATGAACAAGCTCTTTATCTATTACATTGCTCATTTTTTTTTCTTGAACTCGTATTTCTAGTCCACTTCTCCTATCGCATTTTGTTCTAATGTTGCCTGGAAATATCTTATTGATCATTTATCATGCTTCTCTGATAAAAAAATATATATACATTGACATTTGATATTCTCTATGATCAAAATAAATCTCAAATTTACTTCTGGAGTAAGTTATTATTATACATATTACTAATAAGCAATTTATTAAAATAATTAAATACAACACATTTTGATGCATCATTTAAAAATGTATCTCTTAATGTGATAGAGGAAGCTTTTGTGCCAGTCATTTCATGTATTCTTGGATGATATTTTGGTCTGCTAAATTTGTCAGAATGCAACGTACCAGAAATGGGTTGGCTTTTACACTGGGGATTTATTAGTTTGTAAATTTAGAGTTCTAAGGCATTGAAAATGTCCAAATTAAGGCATCAAGAGAAAGATACTCTCTCTGAAGAAAGACTGCTGGCATCCAGGGTTCCCCTGTCACATGGGAGAGCACATGGCCAGATCTGCTTGTCCTTCATTCTCAGAATTCTTTGTTTTCAGCTCCTGATTATGGTGGTTTTTCTCCCTGAGCTTCTGTGAGTCTTCTCTTAGCATCTCTAGAGCATTTCTCTCTCCCCAAGTTTTCTCAGCTTTTCTATCTTTTATCCTCTCATAAAGGACTCCAGTGAAGGCTCAAGACCCACCTTGAATTGGGTGGGTCTCATCTCAATCAAAACAACCTAATCAAAAGGTCCCACCCACAATAGGTCTGCTCCCATAGGGATGGATTAAAAGGACATGGCCTTTTTGAGGATACTTAACAGTTCCAAACTACCACAGATGACTATAACTTTTTTCTAGATTGAAATTGGGTCCAACATTGATTCAATTCCTATTTTTTTAAATACACATTAGTGCTGATAACCAGCTTCTCATAAATAAGTAGATAGGAATGAGGAAAAAAATTGCAACTATATCCCTCAATGATTTCAACTCCTTCTTAGTTACATACCAGTAGTCTTCTAGTAATCATCTATAAAAATTAACTTCAACCACCTGATAATTAGGCCATTTTTCACCTTTGTTGCATATGAAGAATTGTAAACAACCAGACATTAGGGTCCTACAAACCAGTTATGAGTCATTTATTTTTTTGACATAAACTCATATTTACAAGTGCTTGGTGCCATGGAGATTTTATACATTAGAACATCGATTCCAAATAGGTGAGGCATGCGTATAAGCTTTGTAAAGTAGGAGAAAGGTAAATTTCAAAATAGTCTGTGGGAAATGACAACTATAAGGTATGTCATAGGTGAAAATCTTGGGTGCTATAAGTTTGGGAAGTTTCTTGATTTCTCAGTGTCTTCAGTTTCACTTTATAAATTGATAATACTACACAACATAATGCATTTCTAGAATTCTATTATCCTTTCATAGAAGCATTATACCATACCTTGACAACTGACAAATGTTGTAAGAGGTAAGTATATATATATATATATATTTAGTATAGGAATCCGGACTTGGGTCTGGATTCGAACCCCTGACTACTCTTGGAGTCGCCGTCACCAAGAACACTCAAGAGTCTTTGTATAGTTCTGCTCTCTCTGTTATCTAGCTTCACAGTAACCCTGTGTGAGTGTCACCGTCCCCCTCTCCTGCCCATTTTTTTTCTTTAAAGGGGGAGAATGCCTGCTGGCCTCCTTCAGAAGGGTGAAAAGATAGCTGATCATGATCATAACATTTCCAAATACACTAGCATCTAGCCTGTTCAGATGCAAATGTGTTATTTCAAACTACTAAGTATTTCTATCCCCAGTTGGCACCAAAAAGTGAATGGGCCTCTCTCAAAACCTAATTTACTACCACTTGAATAAAAGAAAAAATAAAGGACTATATATATATATATATATATATATATATATATATATATATATATAGTTAATATGGAGTTTATCAGAAATAAAGTTTTCAGGTTAATCTGATAGCCTTTGGCTAATTTGCTATTTTGTATGTGTTTCATTTAAGTTATGTAATATCTACAAAGATTATGTCTAAATTAGTACATTTATTTGATGTTTAAGAAAGAGCACTGGTTCACAGTAGCTTTTACTTAGGTTGTATTCCATTCTGAAAGCTTTTTAATCGCTCTCGCATGTCAGCTGATACATATGTTTTAAATTATACAAAGCATTTATTAGAGCACGTTCTTAAACCGTCTTAGGATTTAACCTTGCATAAGCAACCTTTCCAGCTATAGAATTTTGATTACCCAAACTGACATAAATATTTCCCTTTCACCAGGTGTCAAATTTAAATTAATGCA
>PVIY010055533.1:0-13669 GCA_004026745.1 Myrmecophaga tridactyla | reverse complement strand
GAAAGTTATTTATTTTTCTTGTAATTTTGTTCCTGAGAAAATCTAAACTCTGTAGTTGTGTATATTTAATGCCAGTCTAAAGAGTTCCTGTAGCTTGGGAGAAAAGCATAAATAATAAAGTTCTAGTTAAATAATCTTCATTTCATGCATTTTCCTTTCTGTTAACTATATGATTTTTGGTCATTTGAGTCTTTTTGCTTATATTGACAGAAATTTGAAACTAAAATTTGGAAAATTACTTGCTTTGGGCCCCTGAAATAGTATATTGCATTATTGTTTACTTTGGCACTGGATTTGCTGGAAAGGAGGGCCAATATACAGAAGGTCATTTTAGAGATGTAAACAACTCATTATAAATCAGTTTTCCCTAATCTGCATAAATGAATTAAAATGTAATATATAGAAAAATGTCTAAAAGTCACATTGGATTGGGAGAAACATGGATAAACTCAGTTGGTTGTATTTTATTTTATGTGGCAAATAAAATAAAATACATGACTATTTTACATGACTGTGGCAAACAAAGCAGTTTGTGACATTTTTCATTTCTTTATAAAAATATTTAGAAAATGTAATTTAACATTAGAAATATATTTGAACAAAAGATGACTCAATCATCAGTGCTTTTATGATGCAGATTTAAATGAATATGCAAAGTGTAAAATCAGATTTGTCTTTATTTCTTTTTTGACTAGCTTGCTGCTAATTATGTCCTCATAAATATATGAAACTTCTTTGATATTTTATTATTGCCTTGAGTTTTTAAAATAGCCATTGCTTTTGAAAGTCTGTAGTGAGCTGTTTAGTTTAGAGATCAGATAATAGTATCAACATTTTCAAAAGTTTTATACTAAGCATTTACATATTTTAAGAAATTACAGTAAAAACATTTTGATTAGCCTGAATGTTTCTGGGCATTGAAGTAAATCTTAACTAAGTGATAAAAACAAAACTAGCATTATCTATGTTTTTCTAAATTACTTAAACAAATTTGAAGCAATTGCAGCCCAAAATGCTTGATTTTTCAGTTTTCCCCCAATAATCTTTAGTTTAGTTTTTTAGACATAGAGAGCTATGTCTCTCCCATAGCTAATTTTGCAGAAATTTTTAAGAACTTACCTTTATCAAATCTCTCCAAAGACTTTCATATAAATGACCACTTCTTCTGTACTTATTTTCATCAGGTTATGCAACATTTAATTGAATTACTTAAGGATAATAATAACCACAACCAGCAGAATCAGATTTGAATGAGCAAAATGAACTCTTGGTAAACAAGAAACTCCCCTGGTGGAAGTAGAAATGTGAATGCGTTTTTGTGTGTTTTTCAGAGAGGGAAGAGCGATGGTTAATCTTTTGAGTCAGTTAAATGGAGGTTTGGATAAGAAAGCGTCTACTTTGAGTGGAGGTATGTATTTGTGTATGCATGTGTTTATATACACAAAGAAACTTTGGGGGTGGATAGTCTAGAAATTGTTGACAATGTTGTCTCCCAGGCATATGACTGGGATATGATTTGGGAGGGAGAATTAGGTTTCATAGTATACTCTTTTGTACTGTATGAATCTTTTTTACCATGTGCATATGTCACTTTTCTCACTAAAAATTCAGTTTTAGAAATGATCTAATTTATTTCAGTAGAGGCTACCCAAACTAGGCCAATGACTTTCCTCACTAAAAATTTTTTTTCTAATTGGAGTTTTTCTTTCCTAATGAAGAAGCTGTAAAAAGAGAGTTCTGCTTTCCTTTAAGAAGCAGATGCAGAAACCCACACGAGAACATGATTCCCATTCATACAACATAAAGAAAAGCCAGATCACCTACACAATCTTAATTTTTCTTGAGCCTATCAAAGAGCTGAGGTTGTAAGTCAACCAAGTAAGAATTCCAGACAATAACAAACTCTTCCAAGGAGAGATGGGTCACCCAAACTCTTTCACCCTTGGCAGATCATGGAGAAAGTGGTTGCCACCATAAAAAACAGGTAAGAAGAAATGAGCTAAAATGTTAACAAATTCTTAAAGGCCAAGAGTCAGCTACAGTGTCAATTTGCAATGGCTGGCACATCTGGACACACGGGATATTTGCACTCACTGGGAAGTTTCTGAAACAGTATCTGCTGGTGGTAGGGTGAGAGGTGGCACAGGGGAAGAAACCCTGACAAGGTTAGGAAGACTCAAGAACCTAGAAGAGGCAAGCCTAATGAAGAAGCCAAGAGTCCACTGTGGCTACACAATGGTAAAATGGATCTGAGGGTAGTCAGCCTCACCTTAATCCTACCGGCTCCTCCTAGTATAAACTGGGAAAAATGGATGAGAAGTCCCGGGTACTCACGGGGCACATGGAAGTACTGAATTTGGGTCAATGTTCCAATTTGGAACATTTCTGATGGCTCATCCCAGCCTCAGCTGAGGACGTAGAGGCAGCTGAGGCTTCCTCTGAGGCGACAGCACAGCTTAACTTCTCTCTCTGTTCAATCCTACTTCCTTCCCTTCCCCTTCGCAGATATGGCATGCAAGGGGACTCCCTAATAAACCTTCTGCACAGTAAGCTTTATCTCAGGGTCTGCTTCCTAGGGAATCCAACTGCAACAGTCTCTTCAGACTGCTTTGGGAATGAAAGAATTTGTAAATCAGGTTAAGAGTTTGGACTTTATTCTGAGGACAATGTGAAGTCATTGAGGAGTTTTAAGTATGGGGTGATACAATCAGCTTTGGAGGTTTGATCACACACTACAGTGTGGAGGGGGGACTTGATGGAAGGCAAGAAGAGCCAGTTATAATGTTCAGGTTTCTGGATTGAGCAAATATAGTGCCATCAATGATCCCAATTCAAGTCACAGCTCTTAAAAAAAGAGAAGGAATGCATTTCCTACTTCCTATGGCATCTGGGTATCCCTGTAAGTCAGTATGGAGACTGATAATTTCCTAGGTCCTGTATATGGTGACTTGCTCCATTTTACTACAGGTAGTCTATATAGCCAGCCATCCCCTTTCCAATGCATCACCCAATGCCACCAGAGAAAAGCAGAAGATTGTGCCCCACTATTTAAGTCTCCAAAACATACATGTAAATTATTTGTGCTCAGAGGAGAAAGCAAATTAAACACTGGAAAAATTAAGGCGCAGCAATATAATACAGGGGCTAAATGCATGGACATTGTAATTAGCTTTTCTGAATTCAAATACTGGCTCCACCAGTTACGACTTATGTTAATTTGGATATGTTATTAACTACTCTGTGCCTCAGTTTCCTTTATCTATAAACTATGGATAATGATGATATCTACCTCAAAGGATTGGTGTGAAAATTAAATAAATTAATACAAGTAAAAAGCTTAAAACCATACCTGGATTATAATAATAACTTAATAAATGTTATTTATTATTATTCCACTAGAATGTAAGTTCCACAAAAGCAAGGATTTTTGTCTCTTCTTTTCCTCCTCTTCTTCCTCCTTCTTTTGAATTCCCAGTGTCTGGAATAGGGCTTGGTCCCTAATCAAGTCGGGCAATAAATATTTGATGAATGAATGAAATCTTTGGAAAGAAAGTTCCAGTTGCCCACTTAAACATGTATTCTTCCTTCCCTCCTTAGTAACAGATCCCAGACTTTTGACTGGGCATATCAACACCTGGAATAAAAGATTGCTTTCCTGCTTCCCTTGCAGCTAGTCTTAGTCAATGAAATCTAAACTGAAATGTTTTATGGAACATCCATACAGGCCATGTAAAGAAAACTGCCTCATTGGGAAGTGGCCCCTTATTGCCCTTAAGCCTTTTCTTCTCTTGGCTCACAGCTGAGACAAGATAACTGAGGCTGTAGCTACCATCTTTAACCATGAGATACATGGAAGCCATGTGCTAAGATGGTGGAGCAAAAATATAGTAGCCCTTATGTTACCACAGAGCTGCCAAGCAAACTCAGAAATGTCTACAGCAAATTTGTTTTTTACGTGAGAAAAAGACAGATCTATATTTTTAAGCCACTGTTGTTTTAGAATTTTTGGTTAAATTCTATCAAACTAATCCTAACTAATACTTTTCCCAGATTGATGATTTAAACTGATAATTAGACCTACAGTAATAAGGACAATTATTCAATCATTGAGGGCTGTAAAACAATCTTTAATAGCATTTTAGTGAGAGAAAATGGGAGATCAGAGATGAAATAGAGATTTCTCATAGCATCTAAAGGTTACTCTTTTTTATACTGTACATTATAGGAAGAAGATAATGATTTGACATAATTAAGAAAGGTTGAAGAATAGGATTTTGAAGGGCAATTTACAGAAGGTACAGGGGTGTCTGAGTAGACCATTTTAACCTTCAGGACTAATTTAACAGGAGACAGCTTTGTCCCATAAAAAAGAGGAAGGGGACACATGGGTTGACTGTCCATAATGAGTTAAATTCTTCCACATATATGAATTCATTTAAACATTGTACCTGGAAAGGTGAGCATTATTTGCCACATTATACAAATTAAGAAACTGAGGCTAGAGGTATTTGACTGACTTACCATCAGACAATTATCAAGTAATGGAGACAGGATTTGAATCTGTTTTCTGCCTTCTTCCCCCCCCCCTTCCCTTTCCACACAACCACATGCAACTTATTCTCTAAGGCCTAGGCTCTGTGTTCCTCATCTCATGCCTCAAAATGGCCAGGGTGTTTATTTCCTTTGGCATAATATGCCTTAACCTTTTCATTGCCTGGCATTTTTGGAAGCTCAAGGTGCATTGCTTCAAATCCAGTTTTATTTTTCACGGGCCTTGTTCTCAAACTACAGGCCGTATTCCCAAGGTGGCAGTGTTCCTTAAGATCCCCCACACCACCCTGACTGGCTGGAGCCTGTCCTTCCAGCGTCAATAAAGTATAGGTGACTCAAATTGAGATAAGGAACAACTCATCAGACCAGATGGAGAGAGTGGATGGCCACACCCAGTGCTGCTTCTTCCCGGAGTTTTGCTCACTTACTAACTATGACCCTGAGCCGCTCCACCTTCCATGCTTCCTCTCTCAGGGAATGTCATCACTCTTCAACCAGCCCAAGCCAGAGGCTGCTGAATGTTTTCTTTTTTCATTATTGCAATTTTTAATACTGTTTCTTATATGAGAGAATAAACCCCTAATATATTTTTCTTCTTTTGTAAACATATCTTGGAAAAACAAATAAAATTTAACATGTATGTTATATATCAATAGTATCTATGCACAGCTATGCTCTGCAAAGAATTATTACCTTTAACATAAAATATTGATAAACTGATCTCAAAAATGTTAAGTTCCATTTAGAAAAATATCACAAGGCCAGGCCTTGAATCATTTTTAACTACCCCCTCTCCCTTAGCCTCCACATGGAGTTACTGACAAGTTCTCTTTTTCTACATTTTATGTGTAAATCTTATTAATCCCCTATTTAAGGCCACCACCATCTCTTACTGAGATTACTGCTAACATTTCTCATTGCCTCCGGCTCACGCTATAACTAAGATGGTCCATCTTCTTTTTATTTTAATTTTTATTGAGGTATAATTTAAATACAATAAAGTGTTCAAATTTTATGTGTATGTTTTGTTGTATTCATATATATACATATCATACCCATACACAAACACACAAACACACATACACACACCAGATCAAGATAAAGAACATTTCCAGCACCCTTGAAGATTTCCTCATGCCCCCACCTGGGTCACCCTACTCCCAAGGTAACTATTATTGGAATTTTTGTCACATGGATTATATAAGTGGAATCATATAGTAGGTTCTCTTTTGTGTATGACTTTTTCACTAAACATTATGCCTATGATATCTATTTAGTATGTTGTATGTATAAGCAGTTTGTTCTTCTTATTCTATGAATATATCTCAATTTGTTTACCCTTTTTACTGTTGATGGGCATCGGGGTTATTTCTAGGTTTTAGATAGGAGAACAAAACTGTTATGGACATTCTTTCCTGGGTCATTTGGTAGACACAAGCACTCATTTCTGTTGGGGACATAAATGGGATGGAATTGCTGGGTTATAGAGCACTAGTAGGTATTGTATATAAGAATTCCAGTTGTTCTACATCCTCATCAACAATTGTGACACTCCCACTTGGGGTTAAAGTCCAAACACCAAAGCATGACACAGAAGACCCTTCATAGTCTGACTTTTGCTTACCTGTTTAGGCTCATCTCTAATTACTATTCACTCCAAATTTTTTTTTCACCTTGAATTTTAAGCTGTAGTCATACTAAACTATTTGTTTATCTTTGAAGGCTCTTCATTTGTTTGGTTTGGTTTAGTTTCTCCTCCTGGCTTTTTCACTTACTTTTCTCTAGTGTTGTCTCTTCATTTTGAGTAATCCTTCCCACCTAATGAGTCCCAGCTTAGGTGAGACTTTCTATGAGAAGTCTTATCCCAACCCCAAGAATCAGCTAATTGCCCTTCAATGTACTTTCAGAGTTTTACCTGCTTACTCCTTTCCTTTGAATGCATCACACTACGTTGTAATTGCCTGTTGACTTCTCAATTTTTCCTGAGGGCAGGGACTGTTTCTTGTTCATTTTGCACCCCCAGTACCTAGAAGCATAGAGCAAAGAGTAGTACTTAATAAATGTGTTGAGTTAATGAAGGAATAAATGAATGAGACAACTAGTTCTTAATGGAAGAATTCACATTAAATTATCTATATATTTTGGGATTAAGATATTGATTTCTAAACTCTCACTCCATAGTTTGTGCTTTGGATGAGTGTATTACCAATTGTAAGTGGGGAAACACAGTAAGTATTGAACAGTGAATTATTTAATCCAAAGAATTAGACGATCTTAAATCTAATTTCATTGAAGAATTCTCAACTGGTAGAAAGGAATGAGTTTTCAAAATTCACATCCTCTGAAGATTTAGTTCCTACAATTCTCATCTGGGGAAGATATTAGAATACTCTGGGAAGCTTTTTAAAGATTATTGATTCACAGAGCCCCACCTCTGCAGTTTCTGATTTTGGCTGGGTCGAGTCTTTTTTGAGGTTTGCCTACAGTAAAATAAAATAAGGGCTATGATGAGAAAGCAGCAATTTGTTGACAATAAATAAGGATAGAAAAGCCAGTAGACAGTTATCTTGGTGCTTCTCACATGCCATGAAACTATAGGGTCTCTTGTAGTTCATATTAAAGTATCATTTCCAATGGAAAAATTAGTTTAATGTGGGATCAGTTGGAAAAAAGAGAATGATATTTACAAGATAATATCACAAACATCTGCTCTTAAATTGGAACATCTGTCCAGCAAAACAAGAAACTTGGGTACTCAGCTGATATCCTGAGCTTGGCATAGATTCTAATTTCTTGAGTGTGAATAACTCTTTTAAGTATGCCAAGAAATAAATTTAGGTGTGGGCCTTAGAGCTTTGGGCCCCAAATATTTGGAAGAGTCTGTTCAAGCAATGGTTGCTATTCTAATTTGCTAGCTGCTGGAATGCAATATACCAGAAATGGAATGGCCTTTTAATGGGAATTTAATAACTTACTAGTGTACAGTTTTAAGGCTGAGAAAATGTCCCAATTAAAGCAAGTCTATAAAAATGTCCAAATTAAAGCACCAACAATAGGTTACCTTCACTCAACAAAGGCTGATGAAGTTCAGGGTTTCTCTCTCAAATGGAAAGGCACATGGTGAACATGGCAATATCTGCTGGCTTTCCCTCTAGGCTTCTTGTTTCTTGAAGCTCCCCCAGAGATATTTTCCTTCTTTAGCAACAAAGGTCTCTGTCTGCATGGGCTCTTTTCTTTCTTGTGGCTATCTCGTCATTCTCAAGCTTTCTCTAAGATGCTTTCTCTTTTAAAGGATTCCAGCAAACTAATCAAGACCCACTTGGAATGGGTGGAGTCCCATCTTCCTCTAATACCCACAAGTGGGTGAATCACATCTCCATGGAGATAACCTAATAAAATTTCCAACCTATATTATCAAATAGGGATTAAAAGAAATGGCACTCCCGCAAGATTGATTAGGATTAAAACATGCTTTTCTAGGGTACATAAATTGAAAGAAGGAAATTTTTCTTTCAAACCAGCACAGTTGCTGTCAATCCAATCTATCCTTCCCTCTTAAACGTCCCTTTTAGATATAGAATGTACTGGCAGGACTCTTTCCACTCCTCAGTGGGAACCTCAAGAACCTTTTAAATGTATTTATATCTAACCCTGAGGTAGATTTCAGCTATGGTCTTCTTGGCCCTTGAGTTTTAGATAAAACTAACTCAACTTCCTGGTGCCTGCCCATGTAAAACAAAAACAAAAACAAAAACAAAAGCTAACTCAACTGTTCTAATTCCATGGCCTGCAGGAGTCCAGATCCCTCTCTAAGGTTTCTGAAAAGTCCAGGGCTTATATCTCATGGTTTCTTCTGCATCCCCAGGTCCATTTTACACTCTCAACAGGTTCAACTATCCAGTCCCTTCCTTGGCTTCCACACAAACCCCAATTCACACAAGTAGACTTTGAACGCAGGTGGGTATAGGGAGAGAGTACATGACATAGAACACATTAAACAACTTTAAAAAGCCACTTTAGATATTCCTATTCTAAAAAGTCTTTTTCAGGACCTCTCCTCATCTTTGATTTAGGGACCTCCTGTCTTGATCATTGTCCCAATGCAGAATCTTTCCCAGGTTCTCTCTTTCTCCTCTCCTTTCACAGTCAACTGTTCTTTCATCTCCTACCCTCATCCCATTTTCTCCAGATAAAAGGTTCCTCTCTTTGGCTAGAATAGCGAGATTGGTCCCCAAATTCTGGCCACCAGAAGTCATACAGGCTCTTAGGATCTTGTGTCCTACCTCAAACAGTTTTCAGGTATTTTCTCTCCCTAAACTTCTCCCTTAGTAATTTGGATGCCAATTGTTAATTTAGTATTTTCTCCACTTTATTACAAGCCTTGCCTGTCTTAGAGGTGCACCTGAAACAAATAGCATGGCCTCACTTTCCTTACCATGTCCAAGCTTAGCTATCAGACAGCTTTTCTCCCCATCTTACCTATCCTCCACTGTGAACTCTGGAGAAGAGAGAGAAAAGGGAAGGAAGGGATGCTGCGCAAATTGTTAAGAGAGGCACTCAGTTAATGTTTATGGCTTAGAAAAGAAAAGTAAAACTACAAAAAGGACACGAAAAGTATATTGCTCCTTCTTGCTCCGTGTGGCCCACTTTCTTTGACTTTCCATCCCTTTGTGATCCTGAGATCTAGAATCTGCTGTCTTTGGATTTGAGTAGCTTCTGGCCTGATTCTGATTAAAACTGTGATATTTTGTTCATCAGGGATGTTTTGAATTAATTGATTTTTAGAACAGTTTTATTGAGCTATAATTCACATCATCAAATTCATCATTTTAAAGTGAACAACTCAGCATTTTTTCATATGTTCACAGAGTTATGAAACCCATCACCACTCTCTAATTTTAGAACATTTTCATCCTCTAAACCATTCATTTTGATTTTTTTAAAATATTACATTGAACATTATTTATTTTGATTGTCGAATTTTTTGGCACCACCTTAAATTCTTTACCTGAGGCAATTATATTACCCATCTCACTCAAGTCTTGGCCCTCCTGGACTCCCCACGTAGATGAAGTTAGGTGAGTTTTCTGCCTTCAGTGACTGTCCTGGACAAAAGTTCTTTTTTTTTGAGAAAAATCTTCACACACATACTTTCTATACATGGTGAACAGTCAATGGCTCAAAATACCATCACACAGTTGTGTATTCATCACCATTATCATTTTAGAACGTTTGCATCACTCCAGAAAAAGAAGTAAAAAGAACAAAGAAAAACTTCATATATACCGTATACCCCTCCCTTTTATTGACCACTAGTATTTCCATCTACCCAATTTATTTTACCCTTCCCCCCATTACTTATTTATTTACTTTTACTCATATTTTTTACCTATCTGTCCACACGTTGCATACAAGGAGCATCAATACAATGTTTTCACAATCACACAGTCATATTGTAAACGTTAAATATTTATACAATCATCTTAAAGAATCTAGGCTACTGGAACACAGTTCAACAGTTTCAGGTACTACCCTCTAGCCACCCCAATACACCATAAACTAAAAAGGGATATCTATATAAAGCATAAGAATAACCTCCAGGATAACCTCTCAACTCTGAAATCTCTCAGCCACTGACGCTTTATTTTTTCTCACTTCTCTCTTCCCCCTTTTGGTCAAGAAGGCTTTCTCAATCTCTTGATGCCGGGTCCTGGCTTATCCCGGGCTGTTTCATGCTGCCAGTGAGATTTGCACCTCTGGGAGTCATGTCCCACATAGGAGGGAAGGCAGTGAGTTTACATGCTGAGTTGGCTTAGAGAGAGAAGCCACATCTGAGGAACAAAAGAAGTTCTCTGCAGGTGACTCTTAGGCATAATTTTAAGTTGGCTTAGTCTATCCTTTTCACATGGGTGAACCCCAAGATTGAGGGCTTGCCTATTGATTTGGTTGTACCCACAGCTTGTGAGAGTATTAGAAATTCTCCAAATGGGGAAGTTCAATATTTACTCCCTTCTTCTTATTCCCCCAAGGGGACTTTGCAAATACTTCTTTTTTTTTTTCTCACTAACTCTAAAACAGAGCCTCCAAAAATTTGTTTCTATGTTTGTTCATTGTTTTGCAAATATTTATTCACTGCCCAAGTCACTCTGGTATTTATTGGGGCATCACACTAACCTGGACCTAACCAACAAAATCTCACTCCCTATTCAAGATTCCATGTATTTATGGTGTTCAACTAAACTGACCATAAAAGTTAAATTAGGAAATGCACTACTCAAAATATAAAGTTTGCACCAAATAGGCATCTCATGCTTTAGTCTCACCCAGAAGTTGAAGTTTTAAAATATGGATGATATCATCCTTTACCCAGTCTTCTAGTACACCTTAGTCCTGTCCATATTGGCTTCATTCATATCTTTAGTTGAAGTTTGATCCCTTTTCCAACTTTTTAAACAGTTCCTATAGGGCGTACTGCTTACTTTCTTAGCTTCAGAGCTCTAGCTCTGAGTCTCAGGTGTCACAGTAGTACCTGAAATTTCTGGGAAAGACCATGTTATATACAAACAGCTCAGTATCTCAAAATTTAGAACTAACAGTTACACCTTATGAATATATGTGACTGCTGTAAGAGCCTACAATCTAAGACCATTTGCAATAAGCTCTAACCTCATAACCCATGCTCTCAACTTTGGTTCACTGAATTTTTGTATTATAGTTAGTCGTATGATTGAGGCATGATAATATTTGTCTTTTTTTTTTCCTGACATTTCATTCAACATACGGCTCTTAAGATTCATTCATCTACTTGCATGTCTCACAACTTCATTCCTTTTAGTGGCCACTCAGTAGTCCATTGTATGTTTACGCCATAGTTCTCCTCTCCATTCCTCCATTGGTGTACCCTTAGGCCACCTCCATCCACTGTGTATCAGGAACACTACCACCATAAACACCAGTGTACAAATGTCCATTTATGTCTCCACACTCCGTTCTTCCTGAGCAATGGGGTTTCGGGATCATTTGGCAACCCCAATCCTAGTCTCCCGTGGAAGCACCACACTGCCCTCCAAGGGGCTGCACCTCTCAGTTTTCTATTGACAGTGAATAGGAACATCTCTTTCTCTGCATTTTCTCCAGCACTTCTTTCTGCTCATTTTTAAACAGTGTTATTCACACATCATACAAGCCAGACTAAGTGTATAGACTTACCTTTGCCACCATGCTCTATCTAAAGACATTTCCTTTTCTTCTGCAAAGAATCCATACCCCTTTTCTAATGCCCCCCACCCCACCTCCCACCTGTTGACATTTAGTTTTGGCATAATGCCTTTGTTACATTCAGTGGAAGCATATTACAATGCCACTGTTGACTATAGACCCAGATTACATTGATTTTACTTCTCCCCATATACCATCTATTTTCCACACTCTGTGATACTGACATTCACTTGTTCTCCTTCATGCACTACATTTTCTAATTCGTACATTTAATCACTACTATTGTACACTCTAGGCATTCCTAATTTATACCATCTCAATCTTTCCTTCTGGTTTCATACGTACCCCCCCAACCCTTCTCCTTCTATCATACTCACATTCAGATTCATTCAGTATATTTATGTTATGGTGCTACAATCAGGTAGTATTGTGCTATTCATTTCTGAATTTTTACAATCAGCCCTGTATTCTTAACTTCAGTTCTCCAAGTTCGCTCATTAATGTTAGTTCATATCAGTGAGACCACACAGTATTTGTTCTTTTGTTTCTGGCTAATTTCACACAGCATAATGTCCTCAAGATGCATCCATGTTGTTACATGCTTCATGACTTTATTCTGCTTTATTGTTGTATAATATTCCATTGTATATATATATATATACCACAGCTTATTTAGCCACTCATCCATTGATGGACATTTGTGCTGTTTCTATCTCTTGGCAATTGTAATGATGCTGCTGTAAACACTGGTATGCAAATGTCCATTTGTGTCCTTACTCTCATGTCCTCTGAATAGATACCTAGCAATGGGATTGCTGGTCAAAGGCAATTCTATATTTAGCTTCCTGAGGAACTGCCAAACTGTTGTTTGTAGAGCTGTTGTACCATTTTGCATTCCCACCAACAGTGGATAAGTGTACCTCTTTCTCCACATCCTCTCCAGCTCTTAGTGTTGTTTGTTTTGTTTTGTTTTGATAATGGCCATTCTAGTGGGCATCAGATGATATCTCACTATGGTTTTGATTTGCTTTTCCCAATTAGCCAATGAAGTTGAGCATCTTTTCACGTGCCTGTTAGCCATTTGTATTTTCTCTTCTGAGACGTGTCTGTTCATATCTTTTGCCCATTAAAATAAAATTTTATTGATAAAACAATGTACAAGCACATACATTCTTACATACACACATTCCATACATGGCGTACAATCAATGGCTCACAATATTGTCACATAGTTGTATGTTCATCACCATGATCATTTTTTAGAAAATTTCTATCATTCCAGGAAAAAAAAAAGAAAAAATTCATACATACCATGCCCCTTACCCTCCCTCTCAAGAGGGAGGGCTCAGCCTATTGATTTAGTTGTCCCCACTGCTTGTGAGAATATCAGGAATTTTCCAAATGGGGAAGTTGAATTTTCTCCCTTTCTCGCCATTCCCCCAAGGGGACTTTTCTTTTGACTATTTTTTAATTGGATTGTTTGTCTTTTTTGTTGTCAAGTTGAAGAATCTCTTTATATATTCTGGATATTAACCCCGTATATAATACGTGGTTTCCAAATATTGTCTCCTATTGGGTAGGCTGCTTTTTCACTTTCTTGACAAAGTTCTTGGATGAATGAAAGTGTTTAATTTTGAGGAATTGCCATTCATCTATTTCTTCTTTCAATGCTCTTGCTTTGGGTGTAAGATCTAGGAAACCACTTCCAATTACCAGTTTTATAAGACATTTCCCTACATTTTCTTCTAAAAGTTTTATGGCCTTAGCACTAACATTTAGATCTTTGTTACATTTTGAGTTAATTTTTGTATAACGTGTGAGATATGCATCTTCTTTTATTTTTTTGCATATGGATATCCAGTTCTCCAAGCACCATTTATTGAAGAGGCTGCTATGTTCC
>PVIY010055532.1:0-13690 GCA_004026745.1 Myrmecophaga tridactyla | reverse complement strand
GGAAAGATACCTTGGTTCAAGAAGGCCGATGAAGTTCAGGGTTTCTCTCTCAAGTGAGAAGGCACATGGTGAACACAGTCAGGTCTTCTGTCTCAGCTGGAAGGGCACATGGCGAACATGGTGCAATCTGCTATCTTTCTCTCCTGGCTTCCTATTTCATGAAGCTCCCCAGGAGGCATTTTCCTTCTTCATCTCCAAAGGTCACTGGCTTGTGGACTCTGCTTTGTAGTGCTGCAGCATTCTCTGCTCTCTCTGAATCTCCAAAGTATTTCCTCTTTTATAGGACTCCAATAAACCAATCAAGATCCACCCAAATGGGTGGAGACATGTCATCCCCTAATCCAGTTTAACAACCATTCTTGACTAAATCACATCATCCAGGGCGATGATCTGATTACAGTTTCAAACATATAGTATTGAATAGAGATTATTCTACCTTTATGAAATGGGATTTATATTAAAACATGGCTTTTCTTAGGGGGCATACTTCCTTTCAAACCAACACAAAGGACAAAAGGAAGAGGAGTTACTAGCAGACCACTATTTACTAGGGAATGAGTTTAAGAACAAGGTGCCCCAAGAAGGGAACCGGTGCATATTCATTACCCATTGTCATGGTCAGGTTCACGTGTCAACTCGGCCAGGTGGTGGTGTTTGGTTGTCTGGTTGGACAAGCACTGGCCTGTTACTATGAGGACATTTCATGACCATGTTGGCTGCATCCACTACAATCAGCTGTCTTCTGCAATGAGTGATGCTTAATCTAATCATCAGAAAGCTTTTAAGGAGGATTCAGAAGAGACAATCACTCTTCCTGCTTTAGCCAGCCAGCCTCTCCTGAGAGTTTATTGAGGACCTTCATTGGAACTGCCAGCCAATGGCCTGCCCTGGACTCTACATCCCCATGGTTACATGAGACACTTTCATTAATTTTATATTTACAGATATCTTCTGTTGATTCTCTTTCTCTAGAGAGGCCTAGCTAATACACCCATCCTAGGTGCCAGGCTGGCACAACTGGTCATGAGCACAGGGTCTATTTGTGGATTACAAGAAAATGGGGCAGTCCACTCTTGGAATGGCCCTTTCATATGCTGAGTGAGAAGGAAAGCCATTGGAGATTTTGAGTAGGGCAGTGTTTTGGGTGTGCTTAAAAGGATGGTTCCACCTTTGTAAGATGAGATTGTGGAAATCAAGAGTGAAAGGAGCCAAACTGCTCCAGTAGTCCAAGCAGGAAGATGGCAGTCCACACAGAGTAGGAGCAGAGAAATAGTGAGAAAGGGTCAGATCATGATATATTTCCTATAATTGCACAAATGTAAGCCAACTATCCTCCAATTGTTCTTTGGAGGGAGATGTTAAAAGTTCAATAATGTAGAGACTTTTTTTATGAAGTGTGTATATCCCTGAGGCTTAGAGAAGAGAGGACTAGGATACCAATGGGAGTAAGGCCAGCAATCCTAGCACAAGCTGACCTAAAGAAACAACCAACTTATAGGTGACAATTTACAATGGGCATGGCCAACTGACTCTAAGCCCAGTGCCATCTGACAGGCAATTTTTTCTTTTATTAAGGAAGTTGTTTGTTTACAAAATAATCACACATAAAACACAGGATCCCCATATACCACCTGTTCTAGTTTGCTAGCTGCCAGGATGCAATATACCAGCAACAGAATCACTCTTAAAAAGGGGGATTTATTAAGTTGCAAGTCCAAAGTTCTAAGGCTGTGAAAATGTCCAAATTAAAGCAAGTCTACAGAAATGTCTGAGATGTTCAAGAAGGCCAGTGACATTCAGGATTTCTCTCTCTACTGGAAAGGCACATGGCAAACATGGCAGCATCCACTTACTATCTCTCCTAGCTTCTTATTCCATGAAGCTCTCCTAGGGGCATTTTCTCTTCATCTCCAAAGGTCTCTGGCTGCATGGGCTCTGGTAGTTCTCGTGGCTATCTCGTTGTTTTCCAGCTTTCTCCAAAATGCTTCCTCTTTTAAAGGATTCCAGTAAAGTAATCAAGAAACACCTAGAATGTGTGGAGTCACATCTCCCTCTATTCAAAATTAATACCCACAATTGGGTGAGTCACATCTCCATGGAGATAACCAAATCCAGTTTCCAACCTATAGTGAGAAATAGGGATTAGAAGAAACCATTGCTCCCACAAGATTGATTAGGATTAAAACATGGCTTTTCTAGGCATATAAGTCCTTTCAAACTGGCACACCACCCTGCCACCACTATTTTGTTTTGTTGTGGAACATTTGTTATAACTGATAGCACATTTTTATAATTGTACTATTAACTAAAGGCTATGGTTTAACTTAGGGTTCACTGTGTAGTGTAGTTTCATGGATTTCTTTAAAAAAATTACTGTTACCATATATACAATCCAACATTCTGTCTTTTAATCATGTTCATATATATATATATATTTCATTGCTATTAACTGTGTTTGCAATGTTGTGCTACCATCACCGCCATCCATTACCAAAACATTTCCATCATCCCAAATAGGAACCCTGCTCATTTTAAGCCTTAACTACCCATTCCCTATTCCCACCCTGTCCCCTGGTAATCTATATTCTAGATTCTGACTCTATGAGTTTATTTAGTCTGATTTTTCAGTCAGATCAGATCATACATTATTTGTCGTTTTGCATCTGGCTTATTTCACTCAACATGATGTCTTCACAATGTTCATCCATGTTGCTGCATGAATCAGAACTTCATCCCTTTCTAATGCCTAAAAACATTCTACTGTATATACATATATATATATATATATATATATATATATACAGTATATATATATATATAGAGAGAGACCACATTTGTTTATCCATTCATTAGTTGATGGACATTTGCATTGCTTCCATTTTTTGGCATTTGTGAATAATGCCTATGAACACCAGTAGGCAAATATCAGTTTGTGATAGCTAATTTTCTTTTCTTTTCTTTTCTTTTTTTGCATGGGAAGGTACCAGGAATTGAACCTGGATCTCGGGAATGGTGAGAACTCTGCCTGCTGAGCCATCATGGCCTGCCCGTGATGGCTAATTTTAAATGTCCCTTTTGACATAATACTTTCTTGGTCATACCCTTCAATTTCAGTAAAAGTTGTTAGTATTATAATCTAGAATCACTTTTCTGTCAGTGCTACTTTAGAAATAGGGAAGACTTACCATTTTTTTCAAGGGAAAGGTGATAAAGGGATTAAAAGCAGCCTGAAAAGACTGCCAAGAAAGTTAGAGGTTATAGAGAACAGTGAAAGGTGCTGTCTCCAGAGGAGATGAACAGTGATTTTGAGTCCATAACTCAGCATGCTGCACATACACCCAAAAACATTAAGGATAACATCTTTAAATCACATACGTTTTGAACTTGAGTAATTCATTTGAATGCTAAAGACAAGAGTGACCCTAGAAAGCCAGAGCATTTGAAGGTCCTGGGTTGCTTTTGGATGCAAGTAACAGCAAACCTGAATTAAACAGACTTAAACAATAAAGACATTTACTATCTCACAGACTCCAACATCCAGAGAAATGGCAGGCTTTGGGGTTGTTTTTTTGCAATGGCTCAGTGAGGAATTTAGGTTCTGTCTCTTCAATTCGCTGTTGTCCCAGCATTGCCTTCACCCTAGGGTTGGTATCCCTTCATCCCAGAGGTCTGCTAAAAGCAACTTTCCTAATTCACATCTACTGAAAACAACAGCATTATATTCCATCTCTCTTCCTAAAACAAATTATTGTATAGCTATGTGTTGTTCAGGAAATTATCTACAACTTTGAAATAAGGCCAAATGGGTGGGTGACATATTCTTTCAATATCAGAGTTAGAGCAAATGTCTCACAAAGATGGTCTATGGGAATATGCTTAGCTTATCTCATGTTTATTATTGATTTAAGACATCAGATTTAGTGAAGTTATTTGTTAATGTGCTGATTTTTGTCTGAAAAATATATAAACAATTTCTGTCTAACAGAAAAAAATGACCCCTAATGATTTATGGCATGTTGGACATTAAACAGTTTTATATCAGCAATCTTAATCCAATATTTCTTTGTCAAATTGCCTATAAATATCTTAGCTTCTTAAATACTTTTTGAACTGGTTACATCTTACTGGTTCATGCATCAATTAAAGAGTTAAATAAAATCTCTAACGGGTTCACTTTATATTTGTCTAAGAGTCATGATTTTTGCATCTTTGAAAATTATACTTTAGCAATGCCATCCCCTGTGCCAAGCACCTTTCATGCATTACCTTATCTAATCCTCACAAGGGTACCGTGAGGTAGGTATTATTAGAATCTCCATTTTACAGGTTAAAAACCTGAGTCCAAATTTCTCAAGTAGTAACAGTAATGATGGAATTTGAAACTAAGTTCTTTGAGTCCTTAATTGCTTCATTACACAGTATCCTTCCAACTGCATACTCTGATAGGATTGTCTCCTACTCCACAGAAACCCTGGAAAAACCATAGGTGACAGAAGGAAACTGAAAAAATTTCCTCTATTCTGGACTAAGCTCCCATTCTCTAAGAAACTATCACTCTGTCCTTTTCAATCTTGTGAATAACTCAATCTCAGATTTCTTGCCATGATTTACATTGCTGCTAACTCTTGGCTTCTGGATGGTCCTTTTTTCATTACCAGTTCTCAGTGCTTATTTGACCCTATAGGCCTGACACCCCCCACTGCCCATTCGGGCAATTATCAAGTAACAAATGGGTCTCTACAAGAGTCCAATACTGGGAGAAAGAAACTGAGCTCAACATCTATAGATGACATTTTGCCCATAATATTTTACTTACTTCCAACTATAAGTCCATTTCCACAATTGGGTTCACGTTCAGATATTAAAAAGTCTGGTACAATCCTACATATTCAATCACATATATACAATTCAAAGCCTCTGTCCTCTTCAAAGTTTAGCTCTATCCTAACACTATTCTTCCTCTATGTCTGCTCAGAGTGATTCCTGCCTCCTGGTTTTCATTCCCTTGTGTAATCTCTTCCCACACTAAATATAGCTAATTTGTATAAAGAAATTGCAAAAATGACAGAGTGTGACTTTCAAGGGTTGGCTACTAAAGATATATTGTCTTCTATCTTGATTTATCTTGGATTGTTTGTTGTGGGGGATTGCTAGCCACCGTTATCTTGAGTACACTCAACCAGCCCTATGGAGAGGTCCATGTGGCAAGAAACTAAAGCCTCGAGTCAACATCCATGATCAACTTTCCAGGCATGAGTGGGCCACCTTGGAAGCAGATTCTCCTGCTCCAGTCAAGCTTTATGATGAAGGCAACCCCAGCCAACACCTTGACTATAACTTCATAAAAGACCTGAGCCAGAGCCACTCAGAGAAGCTATCCCAAATTCCTGATCCATAGAAACTGTGTGAGATAGTAAACATTTTTCGTTGTTGTTTTAAACAACAAGTTTTGCAAAAATTTGTTACTCAACAATAGATATACATTCATTTGCTCCCTTTGCTGCCTCTGGTTTCCCCATAATTAGAGTAGAGAAGGGAGAATTGAAAAAGTTAGGACTAATAATTTACTTAATTGGTGCTCTTGTAATCTGGTTAGTGGTGCAGCCCTGATGCCGAGATACTGGCTATGAGTTCTTTGAAAGGTTACTGCTTGGGCCCTGACATGGGCAATGTATCATCTAACTGTACTCTTGTAAAGTCCTCACCCCTTCAGCAATTGTTCCTGCTGGCACACCTCATAATCTTTTATTGTTGAGACCCTTGTACCCTGGCAGCATTCCCTGTGGGTCAGGCTACTTACATGATCACCAAGTCATCATTCCTTGATATCCATTTATCCAATACGAAACACATGTAAACTTTCAATGCATATTGGTGATATAGGCAGTTCTACTGTTGCCATCTGTCCTCTAGGAGAGAAGCAGACACCAGTTTCTAGGTTTGTGGATGACTCCAGGGACCAGGGCTCACATATCAAGCTCTCCCAAGGGCCCTCTTACCATTCTACATTCTGATGACTTCACCAGTATGGATCCATGAGTTTTTGCAATTCATTAGGCACCTTGCAGGGGAGGGAGATATCTGTCTCCCCTTCTTGTAGGTACCCCTAATCTCTCCAAATCATTGTTGAAGCCCTCTTCCATTGGCTTGGAGTGTGTGAGTAAGCCTCCTACTTCCACCTTGATGTGAGAAAGAGATCTTCAAAGCATCTGTGTGAGAAGTTTGCAGAACATAGAATTGGAGCCTGGGGTTTGAACTTTCACAATAATACTCTTAACTTGTTCTCTTGGCCACTAGCTACTATGTGATTTCAAATATAAATGGAGATAAATTAATCTTGCCATGTTTCAGACAGTATATGGACATCACTCTTGGTGTTTTGTGTGAAGACCCAGATTATACATTGGGAACCTTTTAGAAAAAACATTAAATCCATTAATACATTAAAAATACAATAAAATATAAAAATAAAAATTTCTCTTATGATCACAGTACCTTTATAATACAACTAGATATTCTCTCTCTTTCTCTTGTTTTTCCTTGCTATGTCTGGAAAGGTAGATTTGAGGAGTGAAAGATTCATGAAGAATTTGAATCTGAAAAATTTGGGTTCAAATCTGGTTTTCTCTCTTATTAAATTAACCTAAGTTTCCTAAGTCACTCATTTGTTGAATGAAGCCGTTAATGCTTAGCTTGAAAGATTTTTGGAAGAATAAGAGATGGAATAAAGTGTCCATAATAATGTATGGGAAACAAAACAAAACAAAACAAAAAATTCTGAGATACAGAGTTCTTTGTCTGTAACCTGGTGATTCCCTGGAACCTTCGGTATTTGTGTGACACATGAGACTCAGATCTAGAATTCTATAGCTATGAAAGTCAGCATTACCCCATTCAACAACTATTAAAAACACTGAAAAAGTGATCAGACCTCAATTAGAGATATGAATGAAGCTGATCTGGTTAGGACTAAATCAGACTAAAGGGTAAAGGATGATATTAACTACACATTAAAACTTCAACCTCTGTATGCGACCAAAGGAAGAGATTTTATTTGGTGAAAAAATGATATTTTTCAGTAGTATGCTCTCTTATTTAACTTGTTCAGGTCATTTGAACACCATAATTACCTGGAAACTTGATTAGGGACTGAGATCTTGTTGGTTCATACAGGTTAGTGTGATGCCCCAGTAAAATCCCAGGGTAATCTGCATAGAAGACAAAAACGTATTTGCAAACCCCCCTTGAGGCACTGGGGAAAAAGGTGGAAATATTAAACTTTTTAGACCTGATATTCTTGCAAGCATTGGGGACTGCCAATTTGTTGAGCCAGGCCCTCCATCTTGGAGCTTACCCTTATGAAACTTATTCCTGCAAAGGAGAAGCTAAACCTATTTAAGATTATGCTTAAGAGTCCTCAGAGAACCTCTTCTGTACTTCAGATCTGCTGTCTCTCTCTAAGCCAATTCTGCAGGTAAACCATTGCCCTCCCTGCTACGTGGGACGTGACTCCCAGGGTGTAAATCTCCCTGGCGACGTGGAAGAGGACTCCCAGGAATGAGCCTGGCACTGACATCATGAGATTGAGAAAGTCTTCTAGACCTAAAGGGGGAAGAGAAATGAAGCAAAATAAAGTTTCAGTGGCTAAGAAGCTTCAAATAGATTTGAGAGGTTATTCTTTTTTTCTCAATAATTTTTTTAAATACCAAAAAAAAACACCAAACAAACACAGACATTCCTATTTTGACCATTCCATTCTATATATATAATCAGTAATTCACAATATCATCACATAGTTGCATATTCATCATCATGATCATTTCTTAGAACATTTGCATCTATTCAGAAAAAGAAATAAAAAGACAACAGAAAAAAATATATAACCCTACCCCTTACCCCTCCCTTTCATTGATCACTAGCATTTCAAACTAAATTTATTTTAACATTTCTTCCCCCTTTTATTTATTTTTATTCCATATGTTCTACTTGACTGTTGACAAGGTAGATAAAAGGAGCACCAGACACAAGGTTTTCACAATCATACCGTCACATTGTGAAAGCTATATCATTATTCAATCATCATCAAGAAACATGGCTACTGAAACACAGCTCTACATTTTCAGGCAGTTCCCTCCAGCCTCTCCATTACATCTTGAATAACAAGGTGATGTCTATTTAATGCATAAGAATAACCTCCAGCATAACCTCTTGACTCTGTTTGGAATGTCTCAGCCATTGACACTTCATCTCATTTCACTCTTCCCCCTTCTGGTTGAGAAGGTTATCTCACTCCCTTGATTCTGAGTCTCAGCACATTGAGAGGTTATTCTTATACAGGATATAAGAATTTTCAGTTTTTGGTGCATTGCAGTAGCTACAGGGAAGTATCTGATACTGTTGAACCATAATCCAATAGCTTTGATTCTTGAAGATGTGTGTATGACTACATGGCTTTTAAGGTGTGAAAACCTTGTGACTGACACTCTCTTAATCTAGTGTATGGACAGACGAATAAGAAAAAAGATATAAAAATAAACAATAAAGGGGATGGGGGGCATGGGATGTTTTGGGTATTCTTTTTTACTTTTATTTTTATTTCTTTTAATTTTCTTTTGGAGTAATGAAAATGTTCAAAAATAGATTATGATGATGAATGCACAGCCATATGATGATACTATGAACCACTGTTCAATTTGGATGATTATATCATATGTGAATATATAATATATCTCCATAAAAAGAAAAAAATGAAGAAAAACAAACAAAAAAATAATGTTGGCTCTCTCTATGTTGGCTCCGAGGCTTCTGCCATTTCTGGCTCTCTCCAAAATGTTTCCTCTTTTAAATGATTCCAGTAAACTAACCAAGACCCACGTGGAATGGGTAGATTCACATCTTCATCTAATCAGAAGGCCATATCCACAATTGGGTGTGTCACATCTCCATGGTGATAATCTAATAAAAAATTTTCCAACCTGCAATGTAGAATCAAGATAAAAAGAAATGGCTGCTCCTACAAGAATGGATCAGGATTGAAACTTGGCTTTTCTGAGGTACATAATACTTTCAAACTGGCACAGAGGGCATGAATTCCTTTATAGCACTTGATATGTAATCCCTATTGGAATGTAGGGCACTGTTCAAATTGTTTGTTATTCCTGGGAGACCCCTATGCTGGCCAGGCATTCTCTGGCTCTGTCATTTGTTTAGCAGGAATGGCTGACAAGGACAGAATACACCACCATGTCACCAGGGGTTCAGTCTGTGTTTGAAGGACAAGTTGACCTTCAAGCGTACTTGGAGCCGTCAGATGCTGCCACAAAAAGTGGTGCTCTGTCAGGGGAGATTATGATTTGGTCAGATAAACTTAATCTTCTCTTGGTGAGAGCTCTAGAGAGAGTCATAATTTACCTTGGTGTGTATGGTGCAGTGACAGCAGAGGGAGGTGGGAGATAGAGTTGGAGATTTAAGTAGAAACCAGATTATGCAGGGCTTGTTGCTCGCAGGTTTGGTTTCATTTCACCCAACATAAAGTCATTGGAAGGTGCAAGCCAAGGAATAATGGGATCTGAGTTACATTCAGGAGTTTGCTATGAGACAGGGAGATGCAGTCAGAAAAGTGAGGGAATTCTAATTCACATGGGACTGTACATATCCAGTGTAAGGAGGGTCTTGAGCAAAGGAATGACAGGATTTGACCCAGTGGTTGAAAAAGATTATTCTAGTTGATATTGGTGGTTAGGAGCAAGAGGAGCAGCCAAGAGAGTAGTAATTAAGAGAGAAATGATATGGCTTGGACAGAATGGTAGCAGTGGGGGTGGTAAAAGTAATCAGATTTTAGATATGCTGTGAAGGAAAAACACACAGGATTTGATGATGAATTAGATGTGAAAATACAACAATGACTAATAT
Source organism: Myrmecophaga tridactyla (assembly GCA_004026745.1). Lineage (NCBI taxonomy): Eukaryota > Metazoa > Chordata > Mammalia > Pilosa > Myrmecophagidae > Myrmecophaga > Myrmecophaga tridactyla. Next base: position 3,778 of record PVIY010055532.1, on the reverse strand, counting down.
TTTGCCTTGAGCAGGTTGAAAAGATAAAGTTATAAATGGAAAAAATAACAAGGCTGAAGTAGGGCAAGGTTGGTTTTTTTAGGGGGGGGTTCATCATTTGACTTTTGGAGATGTTGAGTTAAGCTCTATTAGATATCCAGATAAGAGTCAAGTAGGAGTTGGATATAAGAGCCTGGAGTTTGGTATAACTCTGGGTTATAGCTATAAATCTAGGAAGTGTCAGCATTTTCTATGATATTTTAAGTCATTTGAGTTAATGAATTCAACAAGGGAGTTATTTGAGGTAAAAAATAAAAGAGGATACATAAGAGACATTATTAAGTCTTTTTTTTTTCAGTACTTGCAAAATATTGTTACTTCTTTCTAACCTTCAAACTTGCATGTTGTATCTTATGTGTAGCAGAACTACGCTTGGGAAATGAAGGAGAAAATAAAAGACATTCTAAAATAATGGAAAACCATGGCAGTTTGTTCCTAGCAGACTTATTCTTAAGGATCACGCAGAAATAAAATTATAATAGAAGTTTGATACCTTCAGAAAGGAAAAAACAATGAAATGGATAAAAAGCAAACATAATGGCCCATCATTTACCTCATGAGTTTCTTTAATCATATTTTGTGGTCAAAGCAAAAATGATAATATCATTTTGTAATACTCAATGTTTGTAAAGGAAATACTTAAGACAATTATGTTTAAAAGTATGGAGAGTAAAGGAACCTAAATGAAAAATCATTTCTACACTTCACTTGAAGTGATAAAACATTGATACCAGTAGGCTAAGATAAGTTATTTATGTAAATGGTTATATCTAGAGCAACCAATAAGAAATTGATACAAAATTATATGCTCAAAAAAGTTACAAAGAAATAAAAATTTATCACTAAAAATGTTCAAGAAGGAAAGAAAAGAAAAACAGAGGAATGAGAAACAGGGGCAAAAAAACAGAAAACAAATAATAAAACTGCAGACTTAAGTCCTAATATATCACTAATTACTTAAATGTAAATGGATAAAACACTGTGACCCAACTAAATGCTATCTATCTACAAGAAACTCATCTTAAACATGACAAATAGGTAGGATGAAAGCAAAGGGATGGAAAAGGATATATTATGCAAAAATTAATCGAAAACAACAGGATTAGCTATCGTAATATCAGAAAAATTAGATCACAGAGCAGAGAAAAACACTAGCGATAAAGAGCAACATTATATAGTCTCACTACACTAAGAAGGCTCACTCCACTAAGGAGACACAGCAAACTTAAATGTGTACATACTAAATATGTGAAGCAAAAAACTGATAGAAGGGAGAGGAGAAATACAAAAATCCACAATAGTGGTTGGGAATTTTAACAACTCTCTCATAACAGTTAATAAAGCAGGTAAATAGAAAATCAGCATGGGTATAGCAGAACCGAACAACACCATCAAACAAGAGGATCTAAATGACATTTATTGAAACTTCCACCCAACAACAGCAGTATACACATTCTTTTCAAATGATCATGAAACATTCTCCAAGATAGACTATATCCTGAGTCATAAAACAAACCTGAACAAATTTTTAAAATTTAAAAGCATACAGATATGTTCTCTGGCTGTAATGGAGTAAGATTAGAAATAAATAACAAAAACACAACAGGAAATTTTCCAAACACTTGGAAATTAAACAACATACTTCCAAGTAATCTCTGAGTCAAAAAAGTTTCAAAGGAAATTTTTAAAAGTACAAAGAATTGAAAGAAAAGGAAAACACAATGTATCAAAATTTGTGGGAGGTAGCTAAAGCAGTTCTGTGAGAGAAATTTATAGCAATAAATGTGTGTTTTAGAAAAGAGGAAAGATCTCAAATTAACAATTTAAGTTTCCCCCTCAAGAAACTAGAAAAAGAATAGTAAAATAAACCCAAAACAAGCAGAAGAAAGAATAATAAAGATAAGACTGTAAATCAATGGGCAAATTGAAAACTAGAGAAAGTTCATGGAACAAAAACTTGATTCTTCAAAATAATTGATAAATCTCTATCAAGACTGACAAATATAAAAAGAGACACTATCAGGAATAAATGTGTTTATACAACAGATTCTGAAGCCACTAAAAGAATAAGAAGAGCAGACGCCAAGCCCAGAGTCACAGTCCACCATGCCCAACCATAGTCCACCCAACGTGTTCTTCAATATTACCATTCGGCTGGTGTCTCCCTTGAGCTGTTTGCACATAAAGTTCCAAAGACAGAAGAAAAATTTCTTCCTGACATCCACCACCTTTACGTCAGTGACCTCAAAGAAGGAGTCTGTTTCTTTCTCAATAGTGAACATTTTCTGTGTCTATCTTAGTAATTTGGGCAAAACTTCAGCTATCATCAGGTCTTAACCTTCCTAAGAGAACGAATTGAGGAAACTGGAGTTTCCATGGATAGAATCAGTAAAAGAAGGGGAAAAGAAACAACAGATTGAAAGAGAGGGTAGAAAGTAAATCTGAAACCAAGTTCATGCATACTTATCAGACCTGTATCAGCTGGTTGCTGTCAGGATTCAGCCAAAGGGAGATACTGGGAGGAGACTAGAAGGCATAAAACGGGGAAGAAAAATAGGAAGCCAGAGTATTTTTTCTCCCTCACTACCTTCTGCAGCAATTCCACCATGTCTTCATCTGCTCTGGGTCTCCAAATTTGACTGCTATGGCTTCCATCTCTCCAGATGATCCCAGGCCATTTATCTCCCCAACCTTAGAGAAATAATTGCTTCATGCTGTTGCTAATTTCTGAGTTGCCTCACCATCCTTTGTTTGGTTTCTTAACTCTTCTATCACATCTATAATTGATTTCCTGCATTAAATTCCTTCTGCTTTGTTGTTGTATTTTTATTTGTTAGTGAAGTATGTTATACAGAAAAGTATAAAGTCCTAAGCTTGATGAATTTTCATATAGTGAAAACACATCCATGTAAAATCATCACCCAGATCAAAAATCATGATTTTACCAACATCCCAGAAACTTCTCTTTTGTCTTCTTCAAGTTACAAACCCTTACCAAGATGACCGTTTTTCTAATGTCATGCATTACTTTTGCCTAGTTTTGTATTTTATAAAACTAGGAAAGCACAGTATGTACTTTTCTTTTATGTTTGACTTCTCTGGCCAGACATTGTAGTTGTAAGATTTATCATTGTTGTGTATAGTTGCAATTTGCTCATTCTAATTGCTGTACAGTATTGCATGGTGTGAATATGCCTTGTCTTATTTATTCATTCTATGGTCTGTGAACATTTGAGCAGTTTTTAGATTTGTGCTTGAACTTGCATGTGTCATTTTGTGAACATGAGTATACATTTCTCTTGGGTGTGCATCTAGGAGTTCAACTACTGATTCATAAATATGCTTATGTGCAGTTTAGTAGATATTGCCAGTTTTCCAAAGTGGTTGTACCAATTTACACACTCCCATCAGCAATGATGAGAGTACCAATTGCTCTACATCATTACAAATACTTGATATCGTCTCTGTTTTTTCATTTTAGCCATCCTTGTGGGTATGTGGTAGCATTGCACTGTGATTTGCATTTCTCTTATAACTAATGAAGTTGATCACCTCTTCATACACTTAATTAATTTCTTCTGTTTTAAATACTAAGTTTGTCTTATTTGATTGATACACCTAATATAAGGAATGATAAAATTACTGTTGTTTTTTCTTTTTCTTCCCCAGCCCTTCTCTACTTCTGATATCAGTCAATTTTATCCTTCTTAGCAGTATACTATTTAAAATGCTTACAATC
>PVIY010055531.1:0-13695 GCA_004026745.1 Myrmecophaga tridactyla | reverse complement strand
CCCTGGCTTATGTGGCCTTTGGATCCTGTATATGAGTGGAGTTCTAAGTCACAGCTGTGAGTGGCTTTCTGGTCTGCATCATTGGCAGAGGTACTTGAGCCAAATTGCTGTGTGACATTTTAAGGGTCAGTGAGAGGGAGGTACCTGAGCCAGTGAAAGGGAGGGGTCTGGACTGGCAGCTTAGAGTTGCAGATCACCTAGCTTCTTTTTTTTTGGTGTTTTTATTTCTTTAATTCAGCATTTGCAGAGTCTTCTTCAGTCTCTATTGTGTTCTACAAGCAAAGCATGTGGGATTTGATCTTTTATTAGTTGTTTCTAAAGAGAGGCTTTTCTGGGAGATGTCTTAAGTCACTATTGTGATGACATCTTATTTGTAACTTACTGTAGGTGTGAGTTGCACTTTTTTTTGTTATTGGTGAGTTAAACATTTCTTCTTGTTTATTGGCTACCTGCGTTACCTCTTCTGTGAAATATATGTATATCTTTCATATATTTTGTGTTTTTCTCCTTTATGATTATTTACATATTCTTGTTCTACAAAGAAAACTGACATGGCTGTAGGAATTGTATATGTCTTTTCCAGTATACAGCTTACCTTTCTACTTTCTTTCAGGTGTTTTTGATAAACAAAAATTCTTAATTTTAATGTAGACAAATTTATCTGTTATTTATTTTATGGATAGTTTCCCCTGTGTCTTTCTTAAAATAAATTTTCCTGCCCTGAGTCAAGACATGTACCTAAAGTTTATTGTAACTTTCTAAGCTGTAGCTTTTTAAAAAAGTTTTAATTGTGAAGAATAACATATATACAAAAAAGCAATAAATTTCAAATCACACTACAATGATTAGTTATAGGACAGATTTCAGAGTTTGGTATGGGTTACAGTTCCATGACTTTAGATTTCTCCTTCTAGCTACTCCAAGGCACTGGAGACTCAAAGAAATATCAATATGATTCAACATTCATAGTCATTTGTAAAATCCTATCTTCTCTGCTATAACTCCAACTTCTCCTTTGATCTTTCTCCCAGTCTTTAAGGGTATTTGGGCTGTACCCATTCGAACTTTTTCATGTTGGGATGGGCTGTTGATAATATGGGGTAGGGAGATGGAACTAATTGATGTTCTGGAGAGGCTGACCCCTCTAGGTTCAGGACTTATCTGGCCTAGCCATTCATCTGGAGGTTGTAGATTCTGGAAAGTAACCACAGGTGCATGGAACCTTTGTAGAATCTCAGATCAAACCATAGATGCTCTTGAGGTTTGGCAGGAATGGTTTTGGTTGGGACTTGGCAAACCATGATAAATAGCAATATCTAGCTGAAGCTTGCATAAGAGTAGCTTCCAGAGTAGCCTCTCAACTCTATTTGAACTCTCTCAGCCACTGACACATTATTTGTTACAATTATTTTTCCCCTTTTTGTCAGAAGGGCATTGTCAATCCCATGGTGTCAAGGCCAGGCTCGTCTTTGGGAGTCATATCCCACATTGCCAGGGAAACTTTCACTCTTGTATGTCATGTCCCATGTGTTTGTGTGGGGTAATGATTTTACTTGCAGAACTGGGCTTAGAGGAAAAAGGCCACATCTGAGAAACAAAAGAAGTCCTCTGGAATTAACTCTTAGGCATAACTATAAGTAGGCTTAACTTCTCCACTGCATAAGTAAACCTCACAAAAGCAAGACTCAAAATCAAGGGTTTGGCCTATTGACATGGGAATTCTTAATGTTTGAGACAATATCAGGGTTGTCCCCAGTGGTAAAGTTTAATAGTTCCATATTTTTCTCCCATCCTTCAAGGGCCTTTGCTTGTACGTTTTAATTATCTACTCAATATACTGTAGGATGTATCCAGGCCAAGCTATACTGAATTACAAACTGTCATTCACATACAGTAGGTAAAGTTCTAAAATACAGGCAGTGTTCTCCTTACCCCTGGTTTCTTTTCTTTCTTTCTTTTTTTTTTTTTTTTTTTGTCTTAAACAATGAAAATTTATTGGCCCACGGTTTTGAGGCTAGGAGAAGTCTCAAATCAAGGCATCATCAAGGTGATGCTGTCTTCCTGAGGACTAGCATTCTGGAGCTGGCTGCCTGTGATTTTTGGTCCCAAGCTCCTGTCACATGACAGCGTACTTGGCAGCCTCTCCTGGCATTTTCCTTCTTTTCTGGGTTCTGTTAACTTTCAGTTTCTGGCTGCTTCCTCTTGTGTCTGCTTATAAAGGACTCCAGTAATCTGGATTAAAACCGAACCTGAATCATTTGGACCACTATAATTGAAGAGGTCTTATTTACAATGTTACTCCTGTTTACTGATATACCTTAGTACCTACCTGATTGGCTTTACTCTTCTCTCTAATTGAAGCCTGATCTCTTTTTACAACTTCTTTAGCAGTTGTTGTATGTGGCAATGCTTATTTTCAGACCTGTAGAACTCCTACTCTGAGTCTTAGGTATCACACAGGGACCCAAAGCTCCAGGGAAATACAAGGTTGTATATATATATAGCACAGCCTCTAAAAATCTAGAAATAATAATACCAGTTCAGGTCTAAATGTGACTGCTATAAGAGCTTACAACCTAGACCCCACTTTTCTTATGAATATTTTCAAATGAGACCATACAGTATTTGCTCTTTTGCTTCTAGCTTATTTTGTATCACGTAATGTCCTACAGGTTCATTCACAACATTGCATGCCTCATGACTTTGTTTCTTTCTGTAGCAGCACAATATTCAATCATATGTATACACCACAGTTTGCCATTCTAATTCTCAGTCAGTGTGTCCTTTAGCCACCTCCAACCACTGGACATGATGTATAATGTCCAAAGTCAACAGTCCATGCCTCACATTATCCTAACTTAATGGTATATCATCAACACTCTTAATTTTAGACAATTTTCATTGCTACTGAGAGAAAAATAACTGATAAACACACCATCACCAAAGAGAAAATTCAAACCTCCTTTTAACTCTTGTCTTCCCCCCCCCAATTATTTACCTCTGGTATTACTGTGGTACTTTGATGTCTTCCTGTTAAACATAACCCATAGCAGGTAATAGTAGTTTCCCCTCATACCCTGATATTATAAACTCTTTCTACAAGTTTCATACCACTGAAGTTGTTTATGCATGAACTTATTTTATTTGTAGCATTAATCAGTGGGATACATGGCTCTATACAACTCTTTTAATCATATTCATATGTAATATGACAATATTACTTATAGCCATGCTGATGAACTGCCTTTACTTCTGTTGATTCCCTTACATTTAAGTTCAACCTCATTAGCTAACCATTCGCCCATCTCTAGCTTCTGAGTATCTCTAGGTCCCCTATATTCTGTTTTATGAGACTCTATGTTTATCTTTGCCAAGGTCATAAAAATGAAATTATATAGTATCTATTCTTTTGTGTCTGGCTTATTTCACACAGCATTGTGTCCTCAAGATTCATCCATGTTGTCAAATACTTCAGGATGACATTTTGTCTTACTGCTGCATAATATTCCACCACATATATAAACCACATTTTGTTTACCCACTCATCTATTAATAGGTGCTTGAATTGTTTCCATCTTTTGGCAATTGTGAGTATTACTGCTATGAACATCTGTGTGCAAATGTCCATTTTTTTTCACTGCTTTCAGCTCTTCTGGGTATATCTGGAGTAGTGGTATGGCCAGGTCATAGGGCAATACAATATTTAGTTTTCTGAGACTCACCAGACTCTGTTCCGTAGTGGCCGTACTATATACATTCCCACCAGCACCAGCAGTGCATAAGTGTACCAATTTTTCCAAATTCTCTCCAACATTTGTAGTTTCCTGTTTGTTTAATAGCAGTCATTCTTATAGGTGTGAGGTGGTATCTCATTGTAGTCTTGACCTGCATTTCCCAATAGGTAATGAAAATGAGCATCTCTTCATGTGCTTTTTAGCCATCTGTATTTGTTCTTCAGAAAAATGTCTATTTACATCTTTAACCCATTTTATATTTGGGTTGTTTGTTTTTTTTGTTGTTGAGTTGCATGATTTCTTAATGTAAAAAAACATCAAACATTTATCTAATACATGGTTTTCAAATATTTTCTCCCATTGAGTGGGCTGCCTCTTCACCATTTTGACAAAGTCTTGTGAGGCACAGAAGCATTTGATTTTGAGGAGTTCCCATTCATCTATTTTTTCTTTCATTGCTTGTGCTTTTGGTATAAAGTTTAGGAAGTTATTTCCTATTACTAGCCTTGATGATGATTCCCTACATTTTATTCTAGAGGTTTTATGGTACTGATTCTTATATTTAGGTCTTTGATACACTTTGAGTAAATTTTCCTGTAGGGTGTATTGTAAGGATCCTCTTTCATTCTTTTGGCTATAGATATCTAGTTCTCCCATGCCCATTCATTGAAAAGACTATTCTGCCCCAGTTTAGTGGATTTGGAGGCCTTGCCAAAGATCAGTTGACCACAGATTTGGTGTTTTTTTTCCTCACTCTTGATTTGAGTCCAGTGGTCAATAAATCTATCTTTGTGCCATTTTCATGCTATTTTGACCACTGTGGCTTTATAATAATCTTTAAATTATTGAATTTTATTTACATAAAGTAAATTAGAAATTTATTAAATTTGTAACTTCTTCCACTTCATTCTTCTTCTTAAGGTTATTTCTAGCTTTTCAAAATCTCTTTCCCTTCCAAGTGAATTTGATAACTAGCTTTTCTAAAACTTCAAAGTAAGTTGTTGGAATTTTGATTGTTTACATTGAATCTGTACATCAGTTTGGGTAGAATTGATATCTTAACCATATTTCACCTTCATATGCATAAGCATAGACTGTCTTTCCACCTATTTAGATCTTTGATTTCTTGTACCAATATTACATACTTTTCAGTGTACAAGTCCTTTACAACCCTAGTTAGGTTTATTCCCAGATACTTGATTCTTTCAGTTGCTATTTTGCATGGATTTTTCCCTTAATCATCTCCTCAGTTTGGTCATTGCTTGTTTATAAAAATAATATTGATTTTTGCACATTAATCTTACATCCCACCACCTTGCTGAATCTGTTTATTAGCTCAAGAATCCTTGTCATAGATTTCTCAGGATTTTCCAAGTATAGTTTCATGTCATCTGCAAATAATGAGTTTTATTTCTTCCTTTCTGATTTGGATGTCTTTTCTTTTTCCTGCTTGATTGCTCTAGCTAGAAATTCTAGTACAATGCACAATAATTGTGGTGACAGAGGGCATCCTTGTCTTATTCCCAATCATAGGGGGAAAACTTTCAGACTCTCACCATTGAGTATGATGCCGGCTATGGGATTTACATATGTGCCCTTTATCATATTGAGCATATTGAGGAAGTTTCCTTTGATTCCCACCTTTTGGAGTTTTTTTTTTTTCCCCACATGGGCAGGCACCGGGAAATGAACCCGGATCTCCCACAAGGCAGGTGAGAACTCTGCCACTGAGCCATTGTTGGTCACCTGCTTTTGAAGTGTTTTTATAAGAAAAGGATGTTGAATTTAGTTGAATGATTTTTCAATATGATTCAAGATGATCATGTGATTTTTCCTTTTTGATTTGTTAATGTGCTGTATCACATTGATTTATTTTATGTTGAGCCACCTGTGCATTCCTGGTGTAAACCCTGCTTGGTTGTGGTGTTTAATTTTTTAATGTGTCACTGGATTTGATTTGCTAGTATTTTCTTTTTTTTGAGAATTTTTGTAGCTATATTCATTAGGGAAATTGGCCTGGAGTTTTCCTTTCTTATACCATCTATACCAGTTTTGGTATTAGATTGATGTTAGTATCAGAAGATGCAGCTAACATCATGTTCCTTTCTCCTCATATTTTTGGAAGAGTTTGAGCAGGATTGTGTTAGTGTTTTTGGACTGTTTGATAAAATTACCCTGTGAAACCATCTGGCCCTGGGCTTTTCTTTGTAAGAAGATTTTTGATGACTGAATCTCTTTACTTGTGATTGGTTTGTTGAGATCTTCTATTTCTTCTTGAGTTAGTGTAGCATGTTAGTGTGTCTCTAAGAATTGGTCCATTTCATCTAAGTTGTCTAACTTGTTGGCATATAGTAGTTCATTGTAGCCTCTTATGCCTTTTCTTATTTTTTTCAGGGTCCATGGTAATGACCATCTTCTCATTTCTGATTTTGTTTCTTTGCATCCTCTCACTTTTTCTCTTTGTCAGCCTAGATATGTGTCCATCGATTTTATTGATTTTCTCAAAGAACTGACTTTTGGTTTTATTGACTCTTTCTATTGTTCTGGAATTCATTTAACTCAGCTTTAATCTCTATTATTTCTCTTCTTCTATTTGCTTTGGGGTTAGTTTGCTGTTCTTCCTCTAGTCCCACCAGGTGAGCTGTTAAGTGCTTGATTTTTGCTCTTTGTTCTTTTTTAATATAGGTATTTAGGGCAGTAAATTTCCCTCTCAGCACTGCCTTCGCCACATACCATAAGTTCTGATATATCATATTCTCATTTTAATTCATCTCCAGATGGTTACTGATTTCTTTAGCAATTTCTTCTTTGATCCACTGGTTATTTAAGAGTGTGTTATTTAATCTCCATATATTTGTGAAAGTTCTTGTTCTTTGGCAGTTAGTGATTTCCAGCTTCATTCCATTGTGATCAGAGAAAGTGTTTTGAATAATTTCAATCTTCTAAAAGTTACAAAGACCTGTTTTGTGCCCCAGCATATGATCTATCCTGGGGAATGTTCCATGAACACTGGAGAAGAATGTATAGCCTGGTGATTGGGGTGATTGGAGTGTAATGATATATATATGTCTGCTAGTTCTAATTCATCTATCAAATTGCTTAAATTTTCTGTTTCCTTGTTGATCCTCTGCCTGGTTGTTCTGTCTATAGATGAGAGTGGTGTATTGAAGTTTCCCACTACTATTGTTGATAAGTCTGTCACTCCCTTCAGTTTTGGCAATGTTTGCCTCATGTACTGTGGAGCTCCTTGTTTGGGAACACAAGCATTTATAATTGTTATTTCTACTTGGTTAATTGTCCCTTTTATTGATATGTAGTGCCCTTTTTTGTCTTTTATGACTTCTTTACATTTAGAGATGATTTTGTCTGGTATTAGTAGAACTCCTCCTCCTTTCTTTTGGTTACAGCTTGCATGATACATCTTTTCCATCCTTTCACTTTCTATCTATTTGTATCCATGTGTCTAAGAGGAGTTTCTTGTAAGCAGCATAGAGCTGGATCATATTTCTTAATCCATTCTGCCAATCTGTATCTTTTACTTGGTGAGTTTAGCCCATTGACATTCAAAGTTATTATTGTAAAGGCATTTCTTGAATCTACCAACTGTCAGATCTATATGTTCTTTTCCCTCTTTCTCTTTTTATCCTTTAAGCTACTGTGTTAGTCAGGGTTCTCCAGAGAAATAGACTAACAGGGGAGATTGGTAAATATGAGATTTATAAAGGTGTCTCATGCAACTGTGGGAATGAAAGAGTCCAAAATCTGTAGGGCAGGCTGTGAAGCTGGCAGTCCAATGAAGGGTCTGGATAAACTTCACAGGAGAAACTTGCTGGCTGAAGAAGCAGTGACAGTCTCTCTTCTTCCTTAATGCCTTCAGTTAATTGGATCATCTCATTGTGGGAGAAACACCTTAGTTGATTGCAGATATAATGAGCCACAGATGCAGTGAACTGACTGGTGATTTAACATACCAGCTTCCAGTTTATCACCCAGCCTCAAAATATCCTTGCAGCAATGGTCAGCCCAGTGCTTGCCTGTCAACTGGGCATAATCACTTGGTCAGGTTGAAACAAGAACCTAACCATCACAGTCACCCTTACTGATACTTTTCAATTCTCCTCCAAACCTCCTTTTCCTGTCTGTTTTTTTCAGATGACATAGCTCCTTCATTTCTTCTAGGGTCAGTCTCTTTTTGACAAAGTCTCTTGGCATTTGTTTGTCTGTGAAAGGATTAATCTCCCCCTCATTTTTGAAGGACAATTTGGCTGGGTACAGAATTCTTGGCTGGAAGTCTTTCTTTTTCAGCATCTTAAATATATCATACCACTGCCTTCTCACCTCTGTGGTGACAGTTCAGTAGTCCAAACTCAGTCTTATGAGGTTTCTTGTGGGTTAGTTTGCAAGCTACTGGAATGTGATATACCAGAACTGGAAAAGCTTTTAAAAGGGGGAATTTAATAAATTGCAAGTTTACAGTTCTAAGGAAGTGAAAGTGTCTGAAGGAAGGCACCAACAAGATGTTACCTTCACTCAAGAAATCTGAAGGGTCAGGAACACCTCTGTCAGTTGGAAAGTTACATGGCTGGCATCAGCTTGGTCCTGGGCTCCATTGCTTTCAGCCTCTGTTCCTATGCAGGTTCCTTACTTTGCTTCTCTGGGGCTGGCTTTCATCTCTTGGCTTCTCTTGGCTCTCTCCAGGTTCTGGCTTGCTTAACATCTCATGGTGATGTCTGTGGGTTTCCAAGTATCCCCAAACATCCATGTCTATTCTCTGAAGTGGCTGTTCTCAAAGTATCCACATCTGCACTCTCTGTTAACTCTAAGGCTTCTGTCATTTTTTACTCTATCCAAAATGTTTCCTTTTAAAGGTTTCCAGTGAACTAATCAAGACCCGCCTAGAATGGGTGGAGTCACATCTCCATTTAATCAAAAGATCACATCCACAATTGGGTATGTCACATCTCCATGGAGCTAATCTAATCAAAAGTTTCCAATCTACATCACTGAATAAGGATTAAAAGCAATGACTGTTTCCACAAGACAGGACCAGGATTAAAACAAGGCTTTTGTGGAGTACATAATACTTTCAAACTGGCACACTTTGAATGTAGTAGATTGTTTTTCTCTTGCTGCTTTCAGGATTTTCTACTTCTTTCCAGCACTTGACAGACTATTTAGTATGTGTCTTGGAGTAGGTTTATTTGGATTTATTCATAAGGGCTTTTCTGACTTGCATAGTTTTGTCTTTTTATAAGGGTTATAAGTTCCCCCATTATATCTTCAACTAATCTTTCTAGCCCTTCACTCTTTTCTTCTCATCCTGGAACACCAATAATTCTTATATTTGAGTACTTTGTGTTGTCCATCATTTCCCTGAGATCCAATTCAAACCCTCCCTCCCCTTTTTTTTGCTATGTGATCTTTTGCATTCAGAATCAATTGACCTGTCCCCTATTTTGCTTATTCTTTCTTTTGCCTCTTCAGATCTTCTCTTGTGTGTCTCTAGTATATTTTTTATTTGGTCTTCAGTATCTTTCATCTCAGTTATTTTTCTATTTATTCTTTCAAATTCTTCTTTATGCTCTTCTAGTGTCCTCTTGATGTCCTTTATGCCATGAGCCAACCCGTTGAATTTATTTAGTAGAGCTGTGTGAACATCTTTGATTAGTTATTCCAAAGTCTGTGTCTTCTCTGGTGTTTGGTCATTAGTTTGGTCTATATCTGCCTCCATCTTCATATGCTTTGTTATTTTCTGTTGCCTTTGAGGCATTTAATTATCTTGAAGAAAGTTACTTTGGAAGTTGATTTTCCTCAGTAGTCTAAGGGTATGGGGCAGGATGTGGGGTGTGGGGCAGGGTGCAGTGGTATAGTGGCAGGGTTGTGGCATGGGGCTGGGATGCTACACTGGTGCCTGGGAGCGTAGGTGGTGGGGCACAGGGTGATGGAGGAGTGGAGTGAGGACAGAGAGGGTGGGATCCAGCTTGGGCAGGCCTCAAAGCACAGGGGCAAGTCACAGCATGGGGGATATGGAGGTAGGGTACAAGAGGTGGATCAAGGTCCTGTGGGTCTGCACATATGTGAGTTTGCACTGGGATGTGGGTGCACACATGCATGTGTGTGGGGTGTGGGTGGTGGGATACAGCTTTTGGGGTGCACGTGCATGGGTTGTGTGGGGGACAGGGAACAGTTCTGGGGAGCAGAGCACAGGTGAGTGGCTGTGTGGCTATGGGGAAGGTCTGGGTGGGGTTGCACACATACACTGGGTGGGTAAGGTGGGATGCTGGTGCGTGAGTTCATGGGGCTGAGGTCGGAGCACATGTGTGCATGTGCATGGGGCATGGGATGGGCTTGGGTAGGGGTGTGCACATGCCTGGGACAGAAGGCGTATGGTACAGGATTTAAGGGGGTAGGGTGTTGGTGCATGGTTGATTAGGTGGGTGGGAGCAGGGGTGAACTCAGCCTGCTCTGTTCTGCTACCTTCCTGGAAGTTTCCTAAAGTTTAGCTTTAGAAGTTTAAGTTATTTATCTACAGTTGATTTTTGTGGATGAATATGAAGATGGACTCTGTTTTCATTATTTTTCGATGTGCATGATAATTTATAGCTCCAGTTATTGAACAGCTATTCTTTCTCCAGTGATATGCCATGCCACCTGTGTTACTTATCAAAGTTTCTTATATGCATAGGTATGGTTCTGGGCCCCTATTATGTTGCGTTCATCCACTTGTTGATTCCCTTATGAATGCTGTAATATTTTTATCACCATTTGCCTTATAATGCATTTTTATATATAATAGGGCAATTGATCCACTTCTTCTTCTCTCTCCATATTCTCAAGATGTTCTCTAATTTCACTATGTGATCTGCTTTTATAAATCTTTCTCCAGATATTTACTGATTCCCAACTCTAGGGAGTCATGGTTAACATAATTCCTGGAAAATCTATTGCCATTATCTCTTGAATAATTGCCTCTTTGCCATTCTTTCAATTTTCTCTTTCTGGCAGTCCTTTTAGGTGTATATTAATTCTTTTTATTGTATCTTCCATATTTCCTGAACTCTCTTTTATTTTTTTTATTTCCTTGTATCTTTTTGTTACATTCTAATTTCTTTTTATATAATATATCTTCCAGTTCACTAATTATCTTGTTCATCATGTCTAAACTTTCTAATGTTTAACCCAATCATTTGAGCTTTTCAATCCAACAATCATAATTTTTATTTCTGGAGATTAATATTTTAATATTTGTTCTGTTTCTTTACTAAAAGTTTATTTTTATGTGTATATCCTTTATTCCTTTTCCATACAACTTTATTTAGTATGCTGTATTTTACAATTCTAACATCCAAAACTCTTTGAGGTCTAAAACTGTTTTTTTATTCTGCTGACTCACTTGGTGTCTAAACTTCTTGTGAATCTGTTAAATCTTTGTGAAGTCATGCTTGAATTGAGTCTATGAGTATCATGCAGGCTTGACTTCAGAAGCTTTATTCCAAAGAGTGGTTGTTTATACTTCTACCAATAACCTGAGACATCCCACTCCAGGTCTATATCAGCCTCTCCTGGAGGCTTTCTCTTAGAGTGTGTATCTCAAAATTAGCTTCCCCTTCTCAATATTGTTCCAC
The DNA here is from genome assembly GCA_004026745.1 of Myrmecophaga tridactyla. Classification (NCBI taxonomy): domain Eukaryota; kingdom Metazoa; phylum Chordata; class Mammalia; order Pilosa; family Myrmecophagidae; genus Myrmecophaga; species Myrmecophaga tridactyla. The sequence goes on along the minus strand of PVIY010055531.1, from coordinate 2,336 downwards.
AGGGCAGTACCCACAAAAGTATTTTGCTTAGGACTCAGGGTTCAGGGCAGCCTGCCCCCGGTATGGTCCATGCTCCTTAGTTTCATGTTGGTTTCTTACCTATGACTTCCTACTGCCCTGCCAAGGCTCTCTGGTATTCTTGTGCTGACTTCTCCTAGCTGCCAAATCCCTAGCTCTTGTCTGTCCTAATACTTTTCTCCTCTGCTCCTCTCCATAACAGAGTCTGGCCTTAACCCTCATTTGTTTTATTTTTGTTTGGTATCTTGTCCCTGAAGAGCTCTCTTACCTTTTGTGAAACAAGAAACACCTCAAAGAGTGTGCCAGATCTATCTCTGTCAACCAGTTGTGGACAAGAAGTTTCCTTAGAACTCTTGGTTACTCATGATACTGGAAATGGAATCCTACTCTGTTTTTGTTGTTCTTTTTTCTGAACTAAAATTTCCTCCTATCAATAAACTTTAAAGCTACAAAGTTCAGCACATCTTGTTTACCCAAATGAAAAGAAAGGAACTTAGTGATCCATCGTGAGGCATGATGTTCATTTTCCACAGTCACTCCAACAGATTAGCTGCAACCTCCAAGAATGTTGGGTTGAGAAGTCTAAGACCATGTCCAGGCCTAGTGGAACCACCTTTGATTAGTAATCTCTGTCAAAGTTACAGGAAGGTGGAATGGCAGAACATGAAATTTGTAGTTCATCTCTGAATGTTATTTAGTCCAAGCTAAATATTTTACCAATGAGAAAAGTAAAATTCAAGTCAGTTATTTAACTTATCCAAGAAAACTCAGGGCATTATTGGTCACTTATGTTGAGTGCTTTCAAACTCCAATCTTCTGCATGTTCCATTTTACTATAGCTCACATGAGCGTTCTCCTTCCCATTTCCTTATTTTTGTCAGTGGTACTTTTGCTTATCCAGGAATTCCAGGATAAAACCTTGATATTGTGTAGTTTAAAGCTTCAACTCCTGTGTGACACCAGAGGAAGAGATGTGAGATGTTTATTTGCTGCAAAATTCATATTTTTGGAGTATACTATCTAATCTAACTTGTATGATCATCTCATTTGAACACCATGAGTACATAGAACCTTGAATAGGGAGTGAGACTTTGTGGGTTTGTACAGGTTGGTGGGATGCCCTGATACATCCTAGAGTAATCTGGGGGGAAGATTTGCAAAGTCCTCCTGAGGGACTGAGGAAAAAGATAAAAATGTTACATTTCTCCTCCTGAGGAAGACTTGATAGTCTCACAATCATTGAGGACTGCTAATTTGATGGGTCAGGCCCTCGTTCTTGGGACTTGCCTTATGAAACTTATTCCTGCAAAGGAGAAGCTAAGCCTGCTTATGATTTTGCCTAAGAGTTACCTCCAGAGAACCACTTTTGTTGCCCAAATGTGGCCTCTCTCTAAGTCAACTCTGCTGGTGAACTCACTGCTCTCCCCGCTACGTGGGACATGACTCCCAGGGGTATAAATCTCCCTGGCAATGTGTGATATGACTACAAAGGATGACCCTGACCCTGGCATCAAGGGAGTAAGAAAGTCTTCTTGACCAAAAGGGGGAATAGAAATTAAACAAAATAAAGTTGCAGTGGATGTGAGATTTCAAATAGAGCTGAAAGTTCATTCTGGAGATTATTCTTATGCATTACATAGATATCGCTTTTTAGCTTTTAGTGTATTCGAATAGCTAGAGGGAAATACCTGAACAGTTGAACTGTAATCCAATAGCCTTCATTCTTTTTATTTGTATATATTTTTAATTTATTTATTAATTAAAAAAATTTAACAAATGAACTAAAACATCAACATATATAATCAGTAATTCACAATATCATCACTTAGTTGCATATTCATCATTTCTTAAAACATTTGCATCAATTCAGAAAAAGAAATAAAAAGACACCAGAAAAAGAAATAAAACAAAAACAGAAAAAAAGATTATACATATCATACCCCTTACCCCTCGCTTTCATTAGCATTTCATACTAAATTTATTTTAACATTTGTTCTCCCTATTATTTATTTTTATTCCATATGTTCTACTCATCTGTTGACAAGATAGATAAAAGGAGCATCAGACACAAGGTTTTCACAATCACACAGTCACATTGTGAAAGCTATATCATTATTCAGTCATTCTCAAGAAACATGGCTACTGGAACACAGCTCTACATTTTCAGGCAGTTCCTTCCAGCCTCTCCATTACATCTTGAATAACAAGGTGATATCTACTTAATGCGTAAGAATAACCTCCAGGATAACCTCTCGACTCTGTTTGGAATCTCTCAGCCATTGCCACTTTGTCTCATTTCACTCTTCCCCCTTTTAGTC
>PVIY010055530.1:0-13693 GCA_004026745.1 Myrmecophaga tridactyla | reverse complement strand
TAAAGAACAAGTCTCCTAAATAGTGTTGTCTTGAATGTTTACTCAATATTTCAAGGATACAAAACAAAAACTTCCCAAATCAAGTACATTCGACAAAAGTTATTATAAGACAGAATGAACAAGTGATATAAAAACTTAAATAACAATTTTCTGTCTAATTACTCTTCCAAATGGTTTAGTTAACCCTACAATTAATATATTATATAACCTATGATGTTTTTGTTAAAATAACAAATGAAGAATAACAACTCAGATTGGGCCATAAAATATATGTAAATGGATGCTATAACATTTTGTAATTATGGTATGAAAATCCATCTTCCTGTTACATTGTCAATGTCACTGCTACCTGATGCCATCTTCGTTAGAAGCAGGAGCTGCCATGGTGGAGAAATAATGTTAGTAATATTACTCAATTAGCCTCTTGCCTGGAACTCTAACCCAGTGGACCAGTCTGTAATGGCCTACCTGGCTCAGAGCCCTTGCTTCCCTTTCCTGGGAGCTGAATCTATTAAATTAACCCTGATTTACAGCTATGCATCCAACACTTGGGCCCTAGCAGGGGAGGAAGAGGGAGATAATATAAGACATCCCTTGTCAAGATTTCCCTGCCTCTGCCCTGAATTAATTGTTCTGGTTTTGCTTTGAATTTACTCCAGTCCATTGCACTTGGGGGCCTTGCCTTGTACCCTAATTTCCAACATCTGGGCTTCCTACTGTGAGGTTTCAGTCTCCTTGTTTGGGTCCCTAATACTTAATGGGAGATTCCATGAAGCCCAGTGCCTGTTGATATGAACTATTTTTTTTTTTTTCAGAATTACCTTGGTATTTGGGCCATTTACTAAACAATCTGGAACTTGGCCTTTCTCCCATACTTACATTAACCAGTTCCATACTTACATTAACACTTCTTGGTGGATTATGAATCTACTTTTCAAATTCATGGGAGGCAGTATGGCACAGCGGTTAAGGGTGTGCTTCCGCAATCAGATTTCCTTGTTCTGAAAGCAGGCACAGCTATGGATGACATTGAGAAAGTTTCTTAGCTGCTGTATGCCTCGATTTCTCTATCTCAAAAATAGGTGGATAATGACCAGCCTGTAATGGCCTATCTCACACATAAATAATCTATTTTTAATACTGTGTCTAATAAAGAAGAAGCACTCAATAAATGGTTGCTAGTGCTCCTGTTATTAGCATTCCTATATATCCATCTATAGAAAGCTAAGGTATGCCTGAGTCCACATGTCCATTCATTTCTTGTTCTGCTTCCATACTCAGATGTAAATCCCTCCTTCCTAACATAGTTTATAATAAATGTGCTCACCTTCCCAACAAAGAAAGTCATCAGGGATTGAGGTTTATTACTTTCAGCTATCTTCCCTTTCAAGGAGAAGGGGCTATCATTTAACCAGCCCAAACCTGTTCGTACTTTTCTTTATCTCTGATATGCTACATTTATAGCAATCTGTCATCATGGCTTATCTCAAAGAGCAGCTGCAGTTTAGTTTTCTGAACAGATGAATTGGAAGCTATGCAAAATCAAGCCAAATGGTGATTTACCATAGTACTGGCCTGGTCCAATCTTACAAGGCCCCTTGGATCCTCAAACTTGGAATTTTTAAGCTGTGACCTAAGAGGTTGTATCTGAAAATAGACACGTATGGACTTTTGCATCTGATTTCATAGTTCTGAATATCTGTGGTATTTTATTAAATATGAATCAGAATGAAGATGAAATGGCATAGCATTAATTTACATGAGTCTGTTCTTACAATGTACAATGCTTGTACCACTACTTATGGACATGATAATACCTTGGATTGATAAAGTATTTTCTTCTGCTATTTTAAGACTTTTATCACAAAAAGTATTTCATGTGCTTTATCTTCAGAGCAGGGGAGAGGCGCAGAATTATTATGCATATTTTACAAATGGTGTAAAATAAGTAAGGGATAAAGTGAATGATATACTCTAAACTCATAAAGGAGAGTTAAACACGAACCTAGGCTCATAAGAATTTAATACTCATCTAAAATGCCCTTGGAAAAATAAAAACCTCCACTCACTCTTTGAAAAAAAGATACTCTCATCATACACAGATATCAAGGATGGACTTAAAGCTGCAAATAGCCTAACATTTATGATCCAATTTGGAATGCTGAGGCAGTTAACTTCCAAATTCAGCTCATGTTCAGGATTTGTTTTCAGAATACATGTGCCTTCGCCAAAACAGCAAGCTCTCACACAATTCCATAAACTCAGGCAACTTTTCATTATGTCAACCAAATGCGATGGTAAAAATTCTAAATGGATTTAGAAAATTACATTGTTTCTTTAAACATCAAAATGGATGTTTAGTAAGAGTTGGCCTGGGTGCTAGGAACACCGTATAATTTTCCATGTTACTTCTCAAACTGATTTGGGAGTAATTTTGATACTGTGCTTTCATAGTTAGTGGTAAGTGTTGATTCGCTGTGAGGTTGTGTCAAGGACTTAAGGGAGGGAAGTAGCCGCTGCCAGATCTAAACCTGGGGCGAGAAGATCAAATTGTAAAAGACTCTGTGTTCCACTCCCAGGGCTGAACCCGGCTGCCTCTGCCAGCATTTGCTTCTCCCCTCTTTGATTTCACTCAGGGGTTGATGACCAAACATCCTGCGCCACATGGCCTGTGAATTACCCTGCTGTTAGTTTGCAGGAGTAGATCACAGAAAGTACTTTCACAGCTGTTTAAAATTAACACTCTTCTTTCTTATCAGAAATGGCTGGACTCTTTTCCTGACATCAACACATTATTGAAAGAGTAAATTCTTTGTCCTTCCTGACTCTGCCCTTTCAGGCCTGCCCACAGCCAGGAATACAAGGGACTGTCTGTCAGAGGAAACTGGGCCTCACAAATGCACAGAAAAATTCCAGAAGCTCAACGTCTTTGAAAGATGGGTCTGCACTTAAACCAGGAGACCAGTATTTGTTTTCTCAGATATTTAAATATAATTTTTTTGTTGTTTGAATTTTAACTACGGGGTTGGCTACCACCTCCAAAGCATGCAGTGTATCATGTGAATTTACGTAGTGCCCTAAGCACCGGGGCCAGGCTGGTGCCTCTTTGGGGTTTTGGCAGTAACTAGAAACCATTAAGACCAGCATGTTTACATGGGACTTCATTTTCTCACAAACTTTCCCGTATTTCCCCTAAATATTTAAGTCCAATAGGCACCAAAGTAGCAACTCTACCAGAATAAAGCATTAGTCAGGTACAGTAGAGAACACAAGTCAACACTGGATTTACCTGCCTGTGCCACACACACACCCCCCACCTGGATTTTCTGCAGTGAGTTTTCAATTCTACATAAGCTTCCTTGGTACTTGGCATCTTCTGGAATGACTCTATTCATCTCATCCTGTTGTGGGACACTCAGAAAGTGAAACCTTAATTTAATACATGTCTAAGAAAAAATACACAGGAAAGAAACCCCCAAAACATTCCAGAGTAAAAATTGATTAATACTAATTGGGAGCAATCTTTGTCAATAGGTACCCTCATTAATATGGATACAATATTAAATTATCTACTTGTTTCCTTTAAGCCCTGTCAAAGACAAAGATCACTAACAATTCAACTTGATACTCAAAGAATTCGTGTTGCACAGCCAGAACACAATCAATGGAGTACAACTTCATTGTGACAGTAATATCCCTGAAACAAAAAAAAGAGCATATAAAAGAACTGACAAAACTGGAAAGATGTTAAAAGAAAAAAGTGTAATGATATAATTTTGTTTGGAAGCAACCTTTAAAAACATCTTTGATATTTTTCTTTTCTTTATGATTTAGACAGTTAAAAATATAACAATTTTTAAATCACCCTATTTAATGATGGAAAAAACCATTTAAGACCCAGTCACAATTGCCAGCTGCTTTTCTCTCCCACCACACTCTGTCACGCTGCATCTCAGTTCACTCCTGCAGGAAAAATGCAACTCCTGCCACACTGGGAGCTACCTGAAGGCAAGGGCGGTTGCTGGTATCCCTAGTAACTAACATGGCTCACAGCACATGGTAGACACTCAAATATTACCTGAAATCACTGAAATTCGCATTAACTACAACTAGTTCAAGGGCCCTGTCATTGCTGTGCCCTCAGGCTGGTAGCCCCTTTCCTGGCCATCTTTCAACAGTTTCGGATTTGAGGACTATCCATTTTCAACTACACAGCAGGAACGAATTTCAGCCATCTCTCTTCCTCTCCATGCTACCTACTTTTTTACCCCACAAACATAATCACTAATGTCTGCAGAATACTGTAAAATATAAAATACTTTTGCACATATTATTTTCATCTAACTCTTACAAAAAGTTTTTGAGGTAGATTAGGCAGATATAATAATCCTCATTTAACAGATAAGAAATGAGAGGTTTAGGAAGCTTAAAAGTTTGGTCTAGGTCACACAAAGATAAAATGCCTTTTCACAATGTTATTTATAAGACCAGACACAGTAACAGATACCATAGCACCCACATTCCAATCTGGACTCTTGAGGTGCCTCACTTTCAAATTCATCCCACATTCAGGATTCGCCCCCTCTTTCGCTCACCATCTTTTATTATTGCTTATATGTATGAATACTCCCCAAAACAATGTTTTGCTTAAAAAATATAATAATGTTTTGTGAAATAAGTGATTTAAATAAAAAAACAGTGCCATATCATCAAATGCCATATCATCATCATCAAATGCCATATATTTGCCATATCATCATGGAATATAAAAAAAGCATGAGTTCCCCCCAAACAAGCATTAAGGCAGTGTCTTTGGCAAGGTTTTATTTAAAAGAGTTAATATCTGCAAACTACTTGGAAAATTGCTATACAAGAGCCTACACTCAAGTGTTCTGAAAATGTATTGATAAATAGATACACAGACACAGACAGATGGATAGGGAGATAGACAGATATATATGTAGAATGATATGGCAAATGTGGCAAAAGTTAAAATTGGGTGTTACCTTATAACCATATAGGAAAGAATTTCAAGTATGTTTTGTGTTTCAGTTGACTTAAACTGTCTCTAACTGTTCTATCAAATCACCAAAAAGAACACTGATACCTGTGGGATGGTATCACATCCCCCACAAAAGGCATGTTCAGGTCCTAACCCCTAGGTCTGTGGGTGTGACCCCCTTTGTAATGAGGGCCTTTGAAAATGTTATTAGTTAAGGTGTGCCTAAAGTGAACGAAGGTGGGCCTTAATCCGATGTGGCGAAAGTTCTCATGAGCAAAGAGAACTGCACGCAGAAAGAGCAGCCACCGGACAGCAGCCAGAAGCTGGAAGTCAACAGAACCCGTGAAAGAAAGACGGTGCATGTGCACTGCCATGTGACAAAGCAGCCAAGGAATCTCAAAGATTGCCAGTCAGCCAGAGGATAGTGACCTCAGGAGGAAGCAAGCCTCTTAGCCTCTGACACTGTGAGCCAAACAATTCCTGTTGCTAAGCCAACTCCTTGTTTGGTATTGTTTTAGCAGCTAAGAAACTAATACAACATTATTAATAAAATATAACATATCTTCCCTGTTTTATGAGATTTGCAGTTGAATAAGTATCTGTCATTTAAAAAAAATCCATAACTAACCTAAAATACCTCACTTGTTTAAAGAAACTTTAAAAATGTATTGGGATTTCTTTAAAACGAAAATAGATCAGCAGTAGTACTTAGAAGCCCAAGTATTTTCAACAAACTTAAAATTCAATGTTGAGAAAATAACAGACGATAAAAGCACGTTTAGCCCGGAAAGCACCAATGTTTTTTTAAGCACCAATATGCTTTTAATCATCATTTTATAAATTATTCAGTGCACACTTAGAGAAATTATTTTAATTAAGAAAATTACACTTGTATATTAATCTGACAAAATTGCTGACATAATATTTGAAATCTATGTAGTAATGAGAGCAGAAATGAAAAATTCCTTAGCAATATAAAAAAATAAGTTTAACAGAAAATAGGACTTTGGAGGTTCTATCATTCTGTGACTCGGGGCTGCAAATGCAACAATAACAAATATTTATTTTAGGTATAGAAGATCCCTTAGGACCAACTGTTGGTCAAAAGTGTGATGAACTATCTGAACTATTGGGTATGGGCTGCTACGTTAAACATTAATTAAACCTAATGAACTAATGTGAATTATTCTTTTAAAGTCTCCAACATTGATCACTTATATTGTATTTTCTCATATTCTTCTTCTTTTTAGAAACCTCCGATTGATCTGAATTATCTACCAGAAAAAGTCTCAACTCCAAACTCCTTACGGTAGCAAAGTTGGCATTTAAAATCCTCCATCATCTTGCGCCAACTTATTTTTCCAATCTTATTTTCAATATGAATTCCTTACTCCTCCTAAGCTGGGTCTAGTGCTTCAAAATCATTTCATAAAACCATTCCGGTCAATCCTAAAGAACACCTAGGGCAATATGTAAGATTCTAGAAAGGTACCATACACTAAGGTAACTTTCCAGAAACCTATAACCTCTAGATGGGTCCTTGGACCAGATAAGTCCTGAAATGCAGAGGGGCCAGCCTCTCCAGAACATCAACATCCTATTCCATATTATTGACAGTTAGAATGGGCATAGACCAAATACGCTAAAAAGTGGGAGAAAGATGAAAGGTGGAGTTACACAGAGAGGGTAGAGTTTAACAAATAAGTATGATTGCCAAATCATTCTATTGATATTTCTTTTCGTCTCTAGTATCTTAGAGCAGCTGGAAGTAAAAACCTAAAATTGTGGAACTGTAACCCGTCAAACTCTGAAATCTGTTCTACAACTAATTGTTGTGATGTGCTTTGAAATTTATTGTTTTGTATATATGTTGTTTTTCACAAAAGAAAAAAAAGTTGGTTGTGATAATTAAAAAGTGTATATATATTCCTCCTAGCCTCCATTGTTCTGGAGCAGCTAGAAGGAATAATCTGAGATGAGGGAATGGTGGCCCATGACAAACTCTGGGGTCTGTTCTGCAACTACTTGTTGAAGAGTGCTTTGAAAATTATTGCTTTTTTTCCTTTGTTTTGTATATATGTTATATTAAACAATTTAAAAAGTTAAAAAAAAAAACATTTCATGAGCATGCTGTTGCTCTCTTTTAAATCAGGCATCCAATGACTATATATAACATTTGACCCCTCTTTTAAGGTTCTGCTTATGTCTTATCTTTTACACTGAAGATTTCTCCATATTCTATGAGTCTTCTATCTCTAATTTCAATAGCATTTATTGTCTTAAATTGTTGAACTTTTCCCATGTATCTTATCTCCCCCGGTAGCTTCTAATGGCTTTAGGCGTAAATTCCATATCTGAGATATATTATTCAAGTTTTCCCATCCAAGATTCATTTTCCCTTTTTGTATTATGAATAGAATCCCAATTTTGCTTCGATAGCAATGTGCCCAGTTAAAAATATTCATCTATAATTGAATACCATAAGTACATGGAATCTTGAATAAGGCATGAGATTTTATAGGTTTGTCCAATGTGCTGCCCTGATGAATCCCAGAGTGATTTGAACAGTGAATAAAAAAGTATTTTCAAAGTCCCCCTGGAAAGGCAAGAAAGGGAGAAAATTCAACTTCCCCATTTGGAGAATTCCTGATATTCTCACAAGCAGTGGGGACAACCAAATCAATAGGCCGAGCCCTCAATGTTGGGGTTTATTCATATGAAATCTATCCACACAAAAGATAGGTTAAGCCTACTTAAAATTAGGCCGAAGAGTCACCCCCAAGAGAACCTCTTTTGTTGCTCAGATGTGGCCTCTCTCTCAGCCAACATGGCAAGCAAACTTACTGCCCTCCCCCTATCTACATGGGACATAACTCCCAGGGTGTAAACCTCCCTGGCAACATGGGACAGAAATCCTAGAATGAGCTGGAACTCGGCATCAAGGGATTGAGAAAACCTTCTCAACCAAAAGGAGGAAGATAGAAATGAGACAAAATAAAGTGTCGGTGACTGAGAGATTTCAAACAGAGTCGAGAGGTTATCCTAGAGGTTATTCTTATGCATTATATAGATATCCCCTTTTTAGTTTAAGGTGTATTAGAGAGGCTGGAGGGAAGTGCCTGAAACTATAGACGTGTGTTCCAGTAGCCACGTTTCTTGAAGATGAATGTGTAGCTTTAGCAATGTGATTATGTGTCTGATACTTTTATCTACAGTATGGACAAATGAGTAAAATATGGATTAAAAATAAATAAATAATAGGGAGAACAAATGTTAAAACAAATTGAGTAGATTGAAATACTAGTGATCAATGAAAAGGAGTGGTAAGGAGTATAGAAAAAAATAGGAGTAACAAAGGTTAAAATATATTGGGTAGATGGAAATACTAGTGGTCAATGAGAGGGAGGGTTAAGGAATATGACTATGTATGAGTTTTTTCTTTCTTTTTATTTCTTTTCCTGGAGTGATGCAAATGTTCTAAAAAATTATCATGGTGATGAATATACTACTATGTGATGATATTGTAAGCCATTGTTTGTATACATGTATGGAATGTTTGTATGTTTAGAATGTTCTTATTTGTATGTTGCTTTGGTTTGTCAATTAAAACACACAAAATATTCTTTTAAATGAAGAAATACAACAGTAGTGTTTTATGTCTTCTTCCCATTTTGTTACACAGAATAATAATAATAATAAAAACCTGTATTTAAGAGTTGAGGTTTAAAAATGTATATATATATATATATTTACCTACCAAAATTCCCTAGCAGACAAAAATGTCATGGGACCTTAATTCTGATTAAAGTGATAAGAGCAGAGGTCTATTTGTAGAAACCTCCAGAAAAGCTACTGTTTTCCCAACAGAAAGGGACAGAAACACAGATGCTATGATGGGAGGTGGAAGAGCCTCATGTGATCACAAAGTCAAAAGCTACATGTTAAGGACCAAAAAAAAGCCTGGGACATTGATGACATCATGGTGATGTGTGATACACTGATGTATCACTCTAGGTGGTCTACCTTCAGACTTTTTGTTATTTGAGAAAATATCTCCTGTTTGGTGAAAATACTCTAATTGGGTTTCAGTCAAATACAATCCTAAGTGATAAATCTTTTCTTTTTCTTGGTATCTAGGAAAAGCTTCACCTGAACAGGGTGTAGGACATCTGCTGTTTCTTTTCTTTTTTTTCATCTTTAAACAGTTTTATTCACACATCATACAATCCAACCTAATTTAAAAAATCAGTGGTTCCAGGGATAACCACATGGCCATGACTTCACCACCACAATCTATAGAGGGGATTTAATCACCATCATTGTTCACTCTAAGCATTGCCAAGTCACACCATCACTGTCTTTATCCTCTAACTTTCCTTCTGGTGTCATACGTGCCCCCAGCCCTCCTCACTCAACCATACTCATACTCAGCTTCATTCTGTGTACTTACAATAATTGTGCTACCATCAGAGAGTATTGTGCTATAGAGTATTGTGCTATACATTTCTGATATATATATATATATATCCGCCTATAGGAAACTAAGGTATGCCCCATTTCATGTCTATTCATTCCTTGTTCTGTTTCCATACTCAGACATAAATCTCTCCTTCCTAACGTAGTTTATAATAAATGTACTCACCTTCCCAACATAGAGAGTTATCAGGGATTGAGGTTTATTACTTATAGCTATCTTCCCTTTCAAGGAGGAAGGGGCTATCATTTAACCAGCCCAAACCTGTTTGTACTTCTCTAAATCTCTGATATGTTACAATGCAGATGTAGAATATTATCATTATTGCAGAAAGTTCTAATGGATAGCGATGACCTAGAGTCTCTCTCTTCTTTTTTTTTTTTTAGCACTGGCAGACACCGGAAATCAAACCCATAGAGTCTCTCTTTTTGAAGTTAGAGATAAATCAGGGAAGCCCTGTCCTTACCACACTTACTCAATATTTTTCTAAACCAGGTTTGACCCTAGGCACTTGATGAAGAACAGAAAATAAAATCTAAATAATGACAAGAAATGATTGTCTATATGAAAAACCCAGGAAAATTAAATAAAAATCTACTCAGACTAGTAAATAATAATTTTCAAAATTAGGAACAGAGCAATTATTCATATGAACTATAGTTTATACAAAAGTGCCATCTCAGATTTGTGGAGAGGGATGAATTATTTAACAAAGAAAGAACTTTAGAAAAAAAAAGTTGGAAAAAATGATATATACTAAGAGAAATCCTATATTAGTTAAAGTTTTCAGTGTTGAATGGAAACCACAAAAGTACTAAAAGGAGACAGAGTGCAATGATTTTAAAATATTTACATTGGGAAGGAATTCTGAAACATGATCCCAAAAGCAGAAACCATAACAAGATTGACAGATTTGACTCATAGAAATGTAAATCGTATGTATGGTAAAACCCCACAATAAACAAATAAAAAAGACAAGCCAAAAAAATGACAAATCATGGGCTTTGTTAAATAAACTATAGTACACCAAGGAAATAACATGCAGCCTTTAGTGCTGATCATGGAAAATACAAACTTATGGCATGGAAAGATATCTGCCAAAAAGATTATACTTAAGTATGTTTAGTGTGCTTTCGGTTTTATTAAAAAAAAAGTATATACCTAGCTATAAATTTACATAATTTATTGTACAATTAAAATTCTGGGAGAATATATACCAAAATCTTAAAAGTGACTATCTTTAGATGGTGGTATGATGGTATTTTTTTTCTTTTTATTTAATCAATATTTTCTCCTCTTCCTAGTATTTAAATATTACCTGGGTAATAAAGAAATAAAAAGAGTATTTTATAAATTTTTGTGAAAAACAGCCAAAACATTTTTGGCAAAGAAAGAAAAATGTGAGGTAGCTCCTACTAAGCTGCAGTCATTTCTAAGTGGTAGGATTATAGGTGTGAGAGTTTGAAGCTGGATGGAACTCAGGAAATGTTCTTAAAGTTAATTCATTCCTGTGCATGCAAACCTATTGTAAGTAGGACCTTTTGATTAGGTTACTTCAGGTAAGGTGTGACCCAGGGTGGGTCTTAATCGTCTTACTGGTTGGTGAACTTTATAAGAGAATGAAATTCATACAGAGAGAAAGTCATGGAAGCAAGAAGCTGGAAGGAATGAAATAAGAAAGACCAACAGCTCTTGCCACATGCCTTGCCATAGGAAAGAGAGTCCAGGGTCGCCAGCAGCCTGTCTTCAGGGAAAAGGTATTGTCTTGATGGTGCCTTGATGTGGACATTTTTACAGCGTTAGAACTGTCAGCTTCTAAGAAAGCTAATAAAAGAAAGCCAATCCATTTCTGGTTATTGCTTTCAGCAGCCTAGCAGACTATAATAACTGGCAATTTAATTTTTTTTCTTGGCACAAATATTTTGAATATTCCTTACAGGATATGTTTACTCTTTTAGTCAGAATGAAATAAATTTGATTTAGCAAATGTATCTAGTGACAGTACAGCTACAGATTACACAGCTTCTTTTTTACAAAGCAGCACGCTGACACAATGGGTAAACTGACTAGTGAAGAATGCACATTCACTCCTCTGTTTCACACACTTACTGTCTGGGACACATTCAAAAAGCTAGGTGGGCAAAATCAGAAAAAAAGCCATTGTCTCATTTTATTTTTTTTTTCAGAAATAAATAAAAATTTCCCCAGAAATAAATAAATAAAAGCCCAGGCAATATAAAGTCTCAAACTTCAAATAGAAAATGATACAGAATGTGCCTCTGCTAAAAAACTAACATTGCCACACCGTCACCACTACTATACTTACCTAATTAACTAATTTTATTCATTCTTTCCCCCTGCAACGAACACCTCCTATGTGCCGAGCACTAGGGAAGACAGTGGATCGAGCTAATGATAAAGGTAAATATGTTATGTCCCTGAGTGAAATCCTAGACAAAGGAACAATCCCATTGTTCCTAGACAAAGACCAAATCCTTACAGGGTCCTGCATAATCTCATCCCCGGGCCTCTAGTACAGACTAGACTGCTCCTCCCACCAGAAATTTTGCATATGCTGCTCCTCTGCTTGAAATGTTCTTCCTGCCCTCTGCTAGCTCCTGCTTAGGCTTCACATCTTACCTTATTTGCTAACTCCTAAAGGAAGCCTTCCTGATCTTTCTCACCAGGTCACACACTCCTTGTATATAATCTCAAGACTCCTTGTACTTATGATGGTCTGATTCATGTGTCTGACCCAATACAATGTGAACTCCTTGAGGGCAGAAGTACATCTGTTGAATCCACTATTAAATGCCCAGTGCCTAGTGCGATGCCTGGCTCATAATAGGAAAATGCTTGTGGAAGGAAAGTTGTTGTGTGACCAACTGTCTGGACCATGCCACTTTCAGTCTTGTGTTTTCTGCATACTCACCTAACACAAATGCCAAATATCACAAATTTGGCTTCCTTAATGTTGTTGAAGCTGGAAATATAATTAGAAATTGCATCATCTCTGTTTGTCTTCCCTCTTGGACAACCTACATTTTAAACTACCACTATTCTTGCCCCATTGCCAAGAAACTTAAGAAGAAAATTTTTTTTTAACTCATCCATTCACTCAATTAATGTTTATTGAGCATTAATGATGTGGTGAGTACAATGGAAGAGGTTAGAAATAAATTAGAAAAAAAAATGAGGAATAAAGCATGGCTCCTGGCATCATGAAGTATTCAGGTTTGCACTATTTATATTTCCAAGCACTGATTATGCCCTATCCTGCTAGTCAGTTAGAGAGTTAAATGAGAAAGAGGGTACTGTAACACACTACAAAGATGGAGAAATGGTTTACATCATTTAAATATTTGAAACACAGACAAGAAAAGGACTGGTAAAACTCAAGTTAAATTTATCCTTTGGTAAATGAATCATGTTTTCTAATATTTATAAATTAAATACAACCAGTAAGTGTATTTGAAGTCATAATTCTAAACGTAAAATAAAATAAAAATTGTATAAAACATAGAACCAACAAAGTGTTCATAGCCAGGACTGGGTGAGGAAGACAGCAAGGCTGAGATTTGTAATCATTCTTTCAGCCAAGTTAAGTAGACCAGGAAGCTCACTGTCTCAGCAGAGCAAAGACTAACAGAAGTTAGGCTGCACTCTTAAAACCGAGGACAAACCGAAATCCTATATAATACATATTTCAAATGTCAGGCCTGTGACACCAGCTTTTAAGTATCATTATAATCTACAATTTAATGGTCGATTGAGTCTTGAGAAAGTATTTACAAGTCTATTTTAATAGACAGAAATTTGGATTTTGTGCCCCAAATCTTTATTCACCATCAGGAAACTGTTAGATTCTCTATAATAATATTTCTCAAATCAAGGTCTATGGATTTATTATTATAAAACTTCAAATTCTTGGTAATATTTTTAAAAATATGTCTTAATTTCTGTAATAATCTAAAAAAAAAGTGAATTTAAAGATATGGTGCATCTTTTGGATCACCCTATGCAACTGAAAACTGCCACAGAATTTTTGTTTAGTAGTTTACATGTACAGGGCAAGCTGTATGAATGGACGGCCCAAATAAACAGCATGGTGAGAGAGTTCAGATTACCTTTCTTTGTATCAACTCATATCAATTTATTGAAAATGTGTGGTCATACTGGAAAAGCATTTGCAAGCCCCCTTCGGGGAATGGTGAGAG
>PVIY010055529.1:0-13694 GCA_004026745.1 Myrmecophaga tridactyla | reverse complement strand
TTGCTTTGTGAACCAGCATATGGTCTATCCTTGAGAACGATCCATGAAGACTTGAGAAAAAGGTGTGTCCTGCTATTGTGGGGTGTAATGTTCTACAAATGTCTGTTAAGTCTAGCTCATTTATTGTATTATTCAAATTCTGTTTCTTTATTGATCTTCTGTCTAGATGTTCTGTCCATTGATGAGAGTGGTGAATTGAAGTCTCCAACTATTATGGTAGATGTGTCTATTCTCCTTTCAGTGTTTTCAGTGTTTGCCGCATGTATTTTGGAGCATTCTGGTTCAGTGCATAAATATTTCTGATTGTTTGTCTTCGTGTTGAATTGTTCCTTTTATTAGTACATAGTATCCTTCTTTGTCCCTTTTAACTGTTTTACATTTGAAGTCTAATTTGTTGGATATTGGTATAGCTATTTCTGCTTTTCTGATTGTTATTTGCATGAAATATCTTTTCCCAACCTTTCACTTTCAACATATTTTTATCCTTGGGTCTAAGATGTGTTTCCTGTGGACAGCATATAGATGGGTCCTGTGTTTTAATCCATTCTGCCAGTCTATGTCTTTTGATTGGGGAGGTTAATCCATTAACATTTAGCATTATTACTGTATGGGTAGTACTTTCTTCTACCATTTTCCTTTTCAGATTTTATATGTCATATCTAATTTTCCTTCTTTTTACCTTTACTCATAGTCTTCCTTTCTACACTCTTCTCCACACCTCTCTCTTCTGTCTTTTCATATCTGTCTCTAGTGCTCCCTTTAGTATTTCTTGCAGAGCTGGTCTCTTGGTCACAAATTCTCTCAGTGATTTTTTGTCTGAGAATGTTTTAATTTCTCCCTCATTTTTGAAGGACAATTTTGCTGGATATAGAATTCTTGGTTGGAAGTTTTTCCTTTATTAATTTAAATATATCATCCCACTGTCTTCTTGCCTCCATGGTTTCTGCTGGAAAATCCATGCATAGTCTTATTGGGTTTCCCTTGTATGTGATGGATTGCTTTTCTCTTGCTGCTTTCGAGATTCTCTTTCTCTTTGACCTCTGACATTCTGATTAGTAAGTGTCCAGAAGTACATCTATTTGGATCTATTCTCTTTGGGGTACCCTGCACTTCTTGAATCTGTAATTTTAAGTCTTTCATAAGAGTTGGGAAATGTTCAGTGATAATTTCCTCCATTAGTTTTTTTCCTCCTTTTCCCTTCTCTTCTCCTTCTGGGACACCCACAACACATATATTTGTGTGCTTCATATTGTCATTCAGTTCCCTGAGTCCCTGCTCATATTTTTCCATTTTTTCCCTATAGTTTCTGTTTCTTGTCAGATTTCAGATGTTCCATCCTCTAGTTCACTAATCCTAACCTCTGTCTCTTGAAATCTACCATTGTAGGTTTCCATTGTTTTTTCATCTCTTCTACTGTGCCTTCATGCCCGTAAGTTCTGTGATTTGCTTTTGCAGACTTTCAGTTTCTTCTTTTTGTTCATTCCTTGCCTTCTTTATATCCTCCCTCAATTCATTGATTTCGTTTTTGATGAGGTTTTCCATGTCTGTTCGTATATTCTGAATTAATTGTTTCAACTCCTGTATCTCATTTGAATTGTTGGTTTGTTCCTTTGACTGGGCCTTATCTTCAATTTTCCTAGTGTGATTTGTTATTTTTTGCTGGTGTCTAGGCATTTAATTACCTTAATTAGTTTATTCTGGAGAGTGCTTGCACTTCGTTTACCTAGCGTTTTCTTGCTGGATTAAATTGTTGTCTATCTGTTCTTTCACATTCAGTTCACCTCATTCTGGACCTCTAGCTTAAGTTTTGTTTAACAGAGGAGAATTTTTCAGTTCTTGTTTTCTTGTTTCTTGTCCTGCCTGTATGATGACTTCCTGCCCCCACCCCACCCTTAAGAGGGTCTACTTAGGTATTATAGACCCCAGCCAGATTTTCCCTGACCAAACTGGCCTCCTATCAGGAGGAAAGAGTCACCTGCGTCAGTTTTCCCCGAGGGTGAGACCCAGCAGGTTGAAAGACTTTCCTGTGAAGTCTCTGGACTCTGTTTTTCTTATCCTGCCCAGTATGTGGCGCTTGTCTGCCTACAGGTCCCACCAGCATAAGATGATGCAGTACCTTTAACTTTGACAGACTCTCCCTGCTGGGGGCATGGTGGAGACAGAGGAGAGGTTGTAGGCTGGTTTTAATGGCTTCAAATTACCAAGCCCTGGTGTCTGAGTTCCTTAAGGGAGGGATTCTACCTGAGTTGGGCCTCATCCCTCCCCTGGGGCAGTTGCACCCTGAGAAGTCCTGCAGCTATATTCAAGGGCAGTCAAGCCTCCAAAGAAACACAGCCACAAAAACCCATTTCTTTTTTCTTTTTCTGTCAGCCCTGTCCCCTTGGTGCCAGGGCAAAAATGAGCGACCTCTGCTTTGACCAGGTTCACCTGAGCTGGGGGCCTATTTTTAGCTGTCAGAATTTGTTAATTAATTCCACAATTGGCATTTGATTGGGCTCAGCCCCTGCTGCTGGTAAAGTCCCTTTCCTTTCCCCTCTGGGAAGCAGCCTGTTGGGGAGGGGCACCAGCCACCACAGCTTGGAGAACTCACGGTTCTGGGGGGGGGGCTCACAGCTGGTCCAGCTGGTCCAGACTAGGGTACGCTGTGTGTCCGGTCACTGACGTGGCCCAGGAGCTGTTCTGTACTGTTTCTGGTTATTTAGTGGCTGTTCTGGAGGATGAACTAAATCACGCACATTGCTAAGCTGCCATCTTGGTCCACCATCTTTGCCCAATACAATTTTGCTGAATGAATGAATGAATCATTTTTTCTTTCTTCCTCTCATTTCAAAGCCTAAGTCCAGAAACATCTTAAAATTAACATGGCCATAATACAGCTCTTGATTTCTCTCACTCTGCTGAAACCTGGGTCTCCCTTAGTCTCTCCCTGCCATTAAGTGGTTCCATCATTCATCCTGTTGTTCAAAAACCTTAATTCCTCTTTCCCTCATTTACCATTTTCAGTCTATCAAAGATCCTTTTTGTTCTAGCTCCAAAATATCTCCTTATTCTATTTCTTCATATCTTCACTACCATCATCCTAGTCAAAACTAACATCATCTCTCCCCTGAATTGTTAAAATAGGCTCCTGACTAGTTTACCCACACAATCTATTCCCCTTCTAATTCATTCTCCATACTGCAATCATTTCAACCTTTTCAAATCAGAACATGTGACTTCCTGCTGAAGAAACTACAATAGTCTCCACAAGATGGATCAGGATTAAAATGTGGCTTTTCTAGGGCACATAATCCTTTCAAGCCAGCACAGAGCCTGACTTGGGTTACTTAATAAATTAAAGAGTAGCCCAACATATCACTTATAAGATCTGGAGGCAGAGAGGAGGAAACCATAAATTTCAAGAGGCATTAAAGTGATTGCAGTGGTAGATTGGGGAAAGAGTAATAAAGGAAGAAGGAAGTAGACAGGAAAAGAGAATAGAGCTTCCTGTGGACAGAGGGGGGGAAAGTGCCACTTTTCATTTCCTCTTCCACCTCAACCCAGGGTAAGAGTGAGTGGCCCAGGTAATCCAAACACTATCCAGGGATCCAGTGTGAGCTTTACTAGCTAAATGCTGTAAGAAGTTCCTACAGAGAAGATGACTGTTCATATACTCATTCTCAATATGTGACAAGGCAGAAAGGTATCTCGAGGATCTAACTGTTAAATGAACTATGACGATACATAGGAGAAGACTCACGAGAAAGAAGGAAGGACAAAGTACAAAACAGGTCAAGTTCTTACGCATTATATAGGTATCCCTGTTTAGTTTATGGTGTATTGAAGTGGCTGGCAGGAAGTATTTGAAACTGTTGAACTGGGTTCCAGTAGCCTTGATTCTCGAAGATAATTGTATAATTATAGCATTTACACTGTGACTTTGTGATTGTGAAAACATTGTGTCTAATGCCCCCTTTTTCCGGGGTATGGACAGATGAGAAAAAACATAAGGACAATAAATAAATAAATAATCGGGGCAGGGAAAAAGGGTAAAAAAAAATGGGTAGATTACAATACTAGTGGCAAGGAGAGGGAGAAGTAAGGGATATGGGATTTTCTTTTGTCCCTTTATTTCTTTTTCTGGAGGGATGCAAATGTTCTAAAAATGAACATGATGATGATGAATACACAACTATGTGATGATATTGTGAGCCACTGATTGTATACATTGGATGGATTATATGGTATATAAAGATATCTCAAAAATATTATGAAAAACAACAGGTCAAATGACTTCATGTTAAGATCCTTAAATAGAGTGTACCTCTATTTTTGAAGTAATGGGTGAGGATTGACAGTGAGGGCAGTGAGGCTACCTAATAATTACTCACTACTGTACCCAACAAGGGCCTCCCTCTACTGATCATCATGCTGCCCCAGCCCATAAGTTTAGGTCCCTGCCTACCTTGAGTTCCTATTTAATTCTGCAAATCCACTCCAAGTGTGAGAGTCCAGTCCAGAACTTAGAAGATCTAGAGATCCTGACACACACCTTCCTCTTGCCAGGTCCTCTGCCTTTACCTCCTGCCTTCTGATATGATTTCTTAGAACCACAGTTCTGCCAAATATTGCCCAATCCAGCAGACCTCTGATAAGGATATCATGGCTCAGCTTGCCAACCCGTTCATGATAATGGACTGCAGGCTATCCCATCCTAAAAGTCGGTTTCTCCAGCTCTGGTTCCACTTAGTGCCCTTTATGCTAGCCCTTGGCATACTCGTCAGCATAGGAGATGAACAGTACACAGGAACATCCAAATAATACCCAAGGACCTTATGTATGTGCATGCACCTAGCATTTTGCTCTTGGACAGACACCTTTAGGAGCAGACTTCAACTAGAGATATGAATGAAGCTGATCTGGATGGGACTAAAGTAGATTAGAATACAGGGTAAAGGATGATATGGTCCATATTTTAAAATTTCATCTTCTGTGTGAGACCAAAGGGAGAGATGTTTACTTGGTGCACTATTTATGTTTTGGGTAGCACATTACCTAATTTAACTTGTATGGTCAGTTTAGTTGAACACCGTAAGTACAGGGAATTTTGAATAGGGTGTGAGATTTTGTTGGTTCATCCAGGTTAGTGTGATGCCTTGATATAACCCAGAGTAGTTTGGGCAATGAATAAAAAAGTATTTGCAGGGCAGTGCAATGGTGGTGCAGTGGCAGAATTCTTGCCTGCCATGCCAGAGACCCAGGTTCAATTCCTGGTGCCTGCCCATGCAAAAAAAAAGGAAAAAAAAAACATATTTACAAAGTCTCCTTGAGGGACTGGGGAGAAAGGAGGAAATATTCAACTTCCCTATTTGGGAAACTTCTGATATTCTCACAAGTATTAGGGCCAGCCAATTCAATAGGCTGAGCCCTCAATCTTGGGGCTCATCCCTATGGAACTTATTCCTGCAAAGGATAGGCTAAGCCTACTTAAAATTAGGCCTAAGAGAGTCACCCCCAGAGAACCTCTTTTGTTGTTCAGATGTGGCCTCTCTCTCTAAGCCAACTTGGCAGATGAACTAACTGCCCTACCCCCTACATGGGACATGACTCCCAGGGGTGTAAACCTCCCTGGCAATGCATCAAGGGATTGAAATAGTGATGAGATAAAATATAATCTTAGTGGCTGAGAGATTTCAAACAGAGTAGAGAGGTTATTCTGGAACTTATTCTTATGCATTCTACAGATATCCTTTTTCAGTTTATGGTGTATTGGAGTGTCTGAGCGGAAGTACCTGAAACTGTTGAACTGTGTTCTGGTCACCTTGATTCTTGAAGACAACTGTATAACGATATAGCTTTTACAGTGTGACTGTGTGATTGTGAAGACCTTGTATACAGGGTATGGACAAATGAGTAAAAAAAAAAAAAAACGGTAAAAAATAAATAAAAAGGGGTAAAATTAATTGAGTAGATTGAAATACTAGTGGTCAGTGAGAGAGAGAGGGGTAAGGGTCATAGGATGTATGGATTTTTATTTTTTCTTTGTATTTCTTTTTCTGAAGTGATGCAAACGTTCTAAAAATGATCATGGTGGATGAATACACAACTATGTGATGATGTGGGCTATGGATTAAACACCATGTTTGGACTGAATGTATGTGAAGATTTCTCAATAAAAAAATATATTTTTAAAAGACACCTGAGAGTGAGTTGCTTCCTTCAGTGTCAACAATGCCTTCAAGAAACTTAGAGACTGAGAAGGAAGGCAGGCATACCTCTAGTTTAAAATTCCTTCTCCCCTGTCCTCCTGCTTTCTGAAGTCTACCACATCAGCTAGATTCAGAAATAAGTCAATCAGCAGTCCTTGTCATCTTATTTTCTTCTATCAATTCTTGATTCTTGGTTTCCATTCTATGCCTTCATTCCGGAATCTAGCCCTCTCAGCTCATGGCATCATCCGTTCTAATATCTGGCCAATTGGCTTTGCTCTTTTACCCTGCCCTCATGTCCTATTCTGACTCTGATGTGCTCGTGCTGCATCTACTCCAATATTAATATCTTAAAACACTCCTGGATTCCAAGATTGTCCTGTCTCCTCTCCAGTGGGTAGAAGACAATGAACATGAGATAATAAAGACATTAGAAATGCTGGAAATTGTGTTCTCATCCAAATTTTGTAGGCTTTTATTCTTTTTGAAGCTGCAGAATCAAACATTCTTATTCTTGTTTACACTTTGTGACTCCAAACCATGGTGTCACATTTGAATGGAACCTGGAAAAACTGTTACAGTTATGTATCAAACACCATCCAGGACCATACTTTCTGTCAAAGACTCCATAGGCAGATGTCTGTAGTTGGTCTTGAAACTGAACCACTTTTGATCCTGAAACTATGTGGATCAGGATTGACTTGTGGAATAATTTCCTTCAGACTACAGATTGGCTGTGGCTCTCACTGCTGAAAGCTCCCCTATGTGCCACCTCCCACCACCAGTTGATGGCAGGGACTGATGCTGAACCTACTTCTGTTAATGAGCTGAAATCCCATTCCCATCCCAGACAAATGACTAATAACTTTAAACACTCCCCTCTCTGCTTCATTATCATTTTATCTAACTCATTAATATTTGTAAGCATCTCCTATGCTAATGAACCATGCTAGGTACTTGAGACATATAAGATAAGTGAAACAAATTCTGTGTTGAAAGGAATTAGAAGTCCAAATTTAGAAAGAAAAAAAAAAGCAAATACTATTTATCGATCAGAAAAAAAAATGGATGACCTATTCCTTATAAGCAATGAAGTGAAGGTCATGTCTGAAAGTAAGAGAAAAACAGTGAAAAAGAGTTGTTAAATAATTAACTGTTCTTACTCAGATGTGGTCTCTCTCTCTCTCTCTCTCTGCCCAACTCTGCAAGTAAAATCATCACCCTCCCCTCTACGTGGGACATGATGTTCAGAGCTGTGAGTCTCCCTCACCACATGGGACATGACTCTCAGGGATGAACCTGGCCCTGGCACCTTGGGATCAGCCAGGCCTTCCTGACCAAAAGATGGGAAAGAAATCTAAAAAAAAATCACTAGCTAAGAGGGTTCAAATAGAGTTGAGAGGCTATTATTCTGGAAGTTACTTATGCAAGCTCCAGCTAGATATTGCTAATTGCTATGGTTTGCCAACCCCCAGCCAACATCCTTCCTGTTAACCCTGAAGAACACCCAGGGCTCTAGCTAATATCCTACAAAGGTTGCAGGCACCGAGTTTACTTTTCAGGAAACCTAAAACCTTTAGATAGTTCCTAGGCCAGATAAGTCTTGAAACCCAGAGAAGCCAGTATCTCCAAGAAGACAGCCAGTTCTGCTCCCCTATTCCATATTGTTAACACCCCTTTTCAACAAGAAAAAATGGTTAGAATGGGCATAACCCAAATATCCCTAAAGATTGGAAGAAGGGTCAAAAGAGAAGGAAGAGCTATAATAGAGAAGTTAAAGTTTAATAAATGAGTATGACTACTGAATCATTGTAATGATGTTTCCTTTTAGTTTCCATTGTCTTGGGGTTAGGTCAGCAAGAAAGAAAACCTAAAATTATGGAACTGTAACCCATACGATACTATGAAATTTGTTCTATTACAATTTGTTAAAATGTACTTTGAAATTTATAACTTTTCAGCATATACGTTATATTTCACAATGTTAAAATGTTAAATAAATAAATATGGACTTTAAACCATTAAAAAATGATTTGCTCTAAAAAAAAACACAAACACAACACAATGAGATAACATTTCACACTTATTAAAATAGGTACTATTAAAAAATAGAAAATTACAAGTGTTTGAGAGGATGTGGAGAAATAGGAACACTCAATCATTGCTGAAACAATGTAAAATATGTAGCCATTGTGGAAGACAGTTTCATGTTTCCTCAGAAAGTTACTTATAGAATTTCCATGAGACCCTGCAATCTTACTTCTATGTACCCAAGAGAATAGAAAGCAGGGATTTGAACAGATATTTGCAAATGTGATGTTCATGGTGGCATTATTCACAAATTGCCAAAAAATGGAAGCTACCCAAGTGTCCATGAACCGATGAATGGATATACAAAATGTGGTATATACATACAATGGAATATTACTCAGCAGTAAAAAGGAATGAAGTTCTGATAACATTTTATAATAAAGATGAATTTTGAAGTTATCATATTGAGTGTAATAAACCAGACAAAAAAGCACAAGTATTATGTGATCTCAGTGACACAAAATAATTAGAACAAGCAAATCATAGAGTCAGAATCCAGGATATAAAATACCAGAGGACAGGGTGTGGGTGGGGAATAGGGAATTCATGGTTAAATTGTACTGAGTTTCAATTTGAGATGGCAGAAAAGTTTTGTTAATGGGTGATGGTTATTACAACATTGTGACTGTAATGGTACCATTGAATTATATATTTGAATGTGGGCCTTCCACTTGGCTTCAATCAGAGAAACTGCTTCTATCTGTTCTACAAATTGGTTCTTTGAAAGATTTTCTTTGGGAACAACAACAACAAAACAGATTTCACTGCTGTAGCAGTCTGGGTACAATCAAGAGAGAGAACTAATATAGTAATTTGAACAGGGGGAATGTAATATCAAGATTTATTAACTATAGCAGGGGATTAACACAATGAGGGATTGGCTAATAAGAAATAAAGAGAGCACTAAAGAACATAGGAATAGCAGATATAAGGAGCAGCCATATCCTTTGGCCTGTGACTTCCCCAGGGTTGAGATCTAGATCTTGTTGGACAAGGAATGTCTGTGGCTCACTAGATGGCAGAGATATGGCTGTGGCGTTGTGCTGGCAGAACTTGCTAGAAATCTACCTTTAGGAACCCACCAGAAACCTGTCCTCTAGGATGCCAGGGAAAGGTGTTCATGGGTAGGTGTCTCACAAAAGACAGTCTACCCCCAAACCTTACAGGTATGAGTAGGGGTTCCAGGGTACCAGGGAAATCTGCTGGCCACTGGATGCTGAAGGAAACTGCCAAGAAGTCACACCAGAAATGGGAAGCAAAACCCTTTTCTCTGGCAATGACTCCTCAGAGCCCTCTACTAACACACTTTAACATTGGTCAGATAGTAAAGAAAAAATATTTAGAGGGAGTGTTAGTATGCTAAATCTGCCAGAATGCAATATACCAGAAACAGAATGGCTTTTGAAAAAAGAGAACTCATTAAGTTGCAAGTTTACAGTTTTAAGTCTATAAAAATGTCTGAACTAAGGCATTCAGAGACAGATACCTTGGCTTAAGAAAGGCCAATGGATCTGGCACACTTCTATCAGCTGGGAATGCATATGGAGATATCTGCTGGCTTTCTCTACTGGCTTCCCATTTCATAAGGCTTCCTTGGGGGTGTTTTCTTTCTGCATCTACAAAGGTCCCTGGCTCTGAAGCGTTTGCCAAAATTGTTCCCTCTTAAAGGACTCTGGTAAATGATCCACCATAAATGGGTAGGGACACATCTCCATGGAAACCACCCAATCAAAAGGTTCCACCTACAACTGGGTGAGTCATATTTCCATGGAAACAATTCAATTAAAAAGATCCCACCCAAGATGACTCCCAGGAGTGTAAACCTTCCTGGCAATGTGGGACAGAAATCCTAGGATAAGCTGGGACTCAGCATCAAGGAAATGAGAAAACCTTCTAGACCAAAAGGGGGAAGAGAGAAATGAGACAACATAAAGTGTCAATGGCTGAGAGATTTCGAACAGAGTAGAGAGGTTATACTGGAGGTTATTCTTATGCATTATATAGATATCACCTTTTTAGTGATGGTATATTGGAAAGGCTGGGCGGAAGTGCCTGAAGGTGTAGAGCTGTGTTCCAGTAGCCATGTTTCTTGAAGATTATTGTATAGTGATATAGCTTTTGCAATGTGACTGTGTGACTATGAAAACCTTGTGTCTGATGCTCCTTTTATCTACAGTATGGACAGATGAGTAAAACATATGGATTAAAAATAAATAAATAATAGGGGGAATAAATGTTAAAATAAATTTAGTAGATTGAAATGCTAGTTGTTCTAGTTTGCTAGCTGCTGGAATGCAACACACCAGAGACAGACTGGCTTTTAATAAAAGGGGATTTATTTCATTAGTTCTTCAGAGGAAAGGCAAGTAACTTTCAACTGAGGTTCTTTCTTACGTGGAAGGCACAGGATGGTCTCTGCTGGTCTTCTCTCCAGGCCTCTGGGTTCCAACAACTTTCCCCAGGGTGATTTCTTTCTGCATCTCCAAAGGCCTGGGCTGAACTGCAAGTGCTGAGATGAGGTATGCTGAGCTGCATGGGTTGTGCTACATTGAGCTCTCTCATTTAAACACCATCCAATTAAATCAAACATCATTCATTGCAGTAGGCACGCCTCTTAGCCGACTACAGATGTAATGAGCAACAGATGAGGTTCACGTACCATTGGCTCATGTCCATAGCAACAGAACTAGGTAACTTCACCTGGCCAAGTTGACACCTGAATCTAACTACCACAGTAGTGATCAATGAAAGAGAGTGATAAGTGGTATAGGGAAAAAAATAGGGGAAACTAAAGCTAAAATATATTAGGTAGATGAAAATACTAGCAATCAATGAGAGGGAGGGGTAAGGGGTATGGTATGTATGAGTTTTTTCCTTTTTTTCTGAACTGATGCAAATGTCCTAAGAAATGATCATGGTGATGAATATACAACTATGTGATGATATTGTGAGTTATCGATTATATACCAAGAATGGAATGATTATATGGTAAGAATGTTCATGTTTGTATGTTGTTATGTTTAAAAAATAAAAATAAGAAAATCAAAATTTAAAAAAGTAAAAAATAAAAATGAATAAATAAAAAGATCCCACCCAGAAATATTGCATGAGGATTAAAGAACATGGCTTTTCTGTGGCACACAACAGTTTCTAACCGGCACAGGGGACCCATATCTATTTTCACAGAGCAGACAAGAAGGGTGGATTTGGGGCTCAGAGGCAATAAATCAATTACTAAATAACTGGCTCACTTTGAAAGTATTAAAAACAAAGCCAATCACCTTTGATCTACAGAATTAAAAGCCAAAATTTTGTGCAAACATGCATTCCCCTTATCTTCTGGATGTTCATGTTATTTATGCTATTTGCTCTTACTGTTCCTTTTATTTGAAATGTCTTCAATCCTTCTTCACCTTCTAATTAAGAAAGTCCTTGGAAGTTATCTCAATACCATCATCCTTCTGGGAAAGCTGAAAGGTAACCTCCTCTGTGAAGCTTCCCCTGATCCTTCAAGCCAGAATTCATAATTCCTACTTACACGTTCCCACTGTTTCCATTAACACAACCTCTCTAAAGGCAAGAGAACATAGCTAGGTGAATCACTTTATCAGAAGCCCAGTCTGAGCAATTCAACTTTTCTTTCTGAATATACAACTTTAGGAAGATGCACATGAGGGAATAAGGAAACACATGTCCAATCTGTCAGATCAATAGAATCATTCACTGTATCCATGGAATGACTGATACTGCAGTTAGAGTCACACTCTCTTGGAGTTGGAAAACATTATTTATGTATCTTAGTATCTTCTCAGTGCCTTACCCTTTGAGCAACAAAAAAACACTTGCTGAATTGAAAGTTTAGTATGCTAGTTTTCTCTGAAGTCAAGACTTTAAACTAAAAAGAATGTGTCTAATGATGGAATCTCAGACATTAGACATAACAGGAAACTTCTCATCCAGTTGAAAGGTGGTCCTTTCAAAGGCCCATTGCAAGCCATTGGAACTCCAGAACTTCTTTTTGGTTGAGACATGAGCTTAACCTTCTTTATAAAAATATTACAAATCTGCTAAAACAATAGAAAAAAAAATACTGGTTTTAGTTTCCTGTTTTTTTGTTTTGTTTTGTTTTTACATTGAAACCCACTTTCTATGGAAGTGCAACTAAACAGCTTAAATCGCCCGTTCCCATATCTCATCATAGCCAACACCCCATCCTCCCTATTGTGGTTTGGACCTATATACCCCAGAAAAACATGTTCTCAAACTTAACCCATTCCTGTGTGTGTGAACCCTTGTAAGTAGGACCTTTTGATGACGTTCCTTCAGTTAAGGTGTAGCCTAATCCACTCAGGTGGGTCTTAATCCTAAAACTGGAGTCTTTTATAAGAAGAATGAAATTCAAACAGAGAGAAAGAAATACACAGAGAAAGCAGCTACAAGCTGAGAGTCAACAGAACCCAGAAGAGAATGAAGAGGCCAGGAAAGGCCACCATGTGCGTTACCATGTGCAGAGGAGCCCAGGACCAAGGGTCACTGCCATCCAGCCCTGGAATGCTAGTCTTTGGGAAGAATGCATTGCCTTGATGGGGCCTTG
Organism: Myrmecophaga tridactyla; assembly: GCA_004026745.1. Taxonomy (NCBI): domain Eukaryota; kingdom Metazoa; phylum Chordata; class Mammalia; order Pilosa; family Myrmecophagidae; genus Myrmecophaga; species Myrmecophaga tridactyla. The sequence continues at coordinate 821 of PVIY010055529.1, read as the reverse complement.
ATTTGAACTTGATTTGAACTTAGCCTCAAAACCTTGAGCCATTAAATTCCCATTGTTTAAGCCAGCCCATTGTACGGTTTTAGTTGAGCAGCCAAGAAAACTAAAACAAACTTTTTGTAGGCTTAAAATTGTTATATACCCCCAGAAAAGCTATGTTCTTTGGATCCTGATTCAATATTGTAGGATATAACTTTTGATTAAGTTGTTTCCATGGAGATGTGACCCACCCAATTGGGGGTGGGATCTTTTGATTAGGTGGTTTCTATGGAGATGTGTCTCCACCCATTCAAGGGGGGTCATTTTAGAGTCCTTTAAGGGGGAATCATTTTGGAAAAAGCATCAGAGCCCTTTGTAGGTACAGAAAGAAAACACTCCCAGGGAAGCTGCTTGAAACCAGAAGACAAAAGGCCAGCAGACGTCAGCCACATGCTTTCCCAGATCAGCCTTTCTTGAGTTAAGGTATCTATCCCTGGATGCCTTAGTTTGGACATTTTTATGACCATAGAAGCATAAACTTGTAACTTAATAAATTCCCTTTATAAAAGCCAACACATTTCTGGTATATTACATTTCTGGCAGTATTAACAAACTAAAACACCCCTCAAAACATATACCCTGTTCAGGATTGAGAGAACCTTCTCGACCAAAGGGGGAAGAGTGAAATGAGACTAAGTGTCAATGGCGGAGAGATTCCAAACAGAGTCGAGAGGTTATCCTGGAGGTTATTCTTATGCATTAAGTAGATATCACCTTGTTGCTCAAGATGTAGCAGAGAGGCTGGAGGGAAGTGCCTGAAAATGTAGAGCTGTGTTCCAGTAGCC
>PVIY010055528.1:0-13692 GCA_004026745.1 Myrmecophaga tridactyla | reverse complement strand
ACAAGGTTTCCACATTCGCAGAGTCTCATTGTGATAGCTATATCATTGTTCAGTCATCATCAAGAAACATGGCTACTGGAACACAGCTCTACATTATCAGGCAGTTCCCTCCAGCCTCTCTGCTACCTCTTGAGCAACAAGGTGATATCTACTTAATGCGTAAGAATAACCTCCAGGATAACCTCTCGACTCTGTTTGAGGCACAGAAACTCTTGATCTTAAGGAGTTCCCATTTGTCTATTTTTCTTTAGCAGCTTGTGCTTTAGGTGTAAAGTTTAAGAAGCTACCTCCTATTCCTAGATCTTGAAGATGTTTCCCCACATTTTATTCTAGAAGTCTTATGGTACTGACTCTTACATTTGGGTGTTTAATCCATTTTGAATTAATTTTTGTATAGGGTATAAGAAAGGGGTCTTCTTTCATTCTTTTGGCTATTGAAAACCAGTTCTCCCATGCCCATTTATTGAAAAGACTATTCTGTCCCAGTTCAGTGGATTTGGGGGCCTTATCACAGATCAAATGTCTATAAACTTGGCAGTCAATCTCTGCACTCTTGGTTCTATTCCACTGGTCAGTCCTTCTGTCTTTGTGCCAGTATCATGCTGTTTTGACCACTGTGGCTTTATCGTAAGCTTTAAAGTCAGGAAGTGATTGTCCTCCCACTTTGCTCTTCTTTTTAAGAATATCTTTAGCTATTTGGGGTCTCTTTCCCTTCCATATAAATGTGATAACCAGCTTTTCCAAGTCTTCAAAGTAGGTTGCTGGGATTTTTATTGGTATTGCATTGAATCTGTAGATCAGTTTGGGTAGAATTGACATCTTGAGGATATTCAACTTTCCTATCCATGAGCATGGGATATCTTTCCATCTGTTTAGGTAATTTTAAAATTTCTTTTGGCATTTTTTGGTAATTTTCTGTGAATAGGTCCTGACATGCCTGCTTAGGCTTATTCCTAGATACCTGATTCTTCTTTTTCTTTTTTTAAAAATTTTTATTAATAAAACTAATCAACATAAAATATGAACATTCTTTTTTATCACATAGTTGTATATTCAACATCATGATAATTTCTTAGAACATTTGCATCAATTCAGAAAAGAAATAAAAAGAAAACAGAAAAAAATTCATACATACCATACCCCTTACCCCTCCCTTTCATTGATCACTAGCATTTCAATCTACTAAATTTATTTTAGCATTTGTCCCCCTATTATTTATTCATTATAAAAGAAGTTCTTGAATCTACCATCTTATTCTTTAGTTTTTCTTTGCCAGATCTATATGTTCTTTATCCCTTAAATCACTGTTACTGGTACTGGTCCTTTAAATAACTTTTCCTGGTATTCTTCAATTCTGTGCCCTCCTTAGACCTCCCCCTCCTGTCTTTTTTTCTTTCAGCTGACAGGACTCCCTTTAGTATTTCTTAGAGGGAGGGTCTCTTGTGGACTAGTTCTGTCAGTCTTTGTCTTTGAAGATTTTAATCTGTCTTTCAACTTTGAAGGAGAACTTCTCTGGATAAAGACTTCTCGGTGGAAGCCTTTCTCCTTTGTCCCCTGCCTTCTTGCTTCCGCGGTGCCTGCTGTGCAGGCTGAACGCAGCCCTGTGTGTTCTCCCTGGTATGCGGTAGGTCACTCTTCTCATGCTGCTGACAGACTTTCTGGTTCTCGTCCACATCTGACGGTTTGATTAGCATGTGCCTTGGAGTAGGCCTGTTTGAGTTTATTTTATTTGGAGTTCATGTGGCCTCTTTGATTTGCGTATTTAAGTCTTTCATATGGGCTGGAAAGTTTCCCCCAGTTACATCTTCAACTAACCTTCTCAGACCTTTACTCTTCTCTTCTCCTTCTGGGACACCAGTGATTCTTATATTTGCGCGCCTCTTGTCGTCCATCATTTCCCAAAGACCTAGTTCCCTTTTTTCCATCTTTCTTGCCGTTTGTTCTTTTGTGCGCTCTAGTTCAATTGTTCTGTCTTCTAGCTCACTTATTCTTCCTTCTGCTTCTTTGAATCTGCTATTGTTTGTCTCTGGTATATTTCTTTCTTTTTTTTAAATTTTTCTGGTTTATTTCTAATCTGGTCCACTGTATCCTCAATCTCTGCCTGATCTTTTTTCTTTCTCTGCCATTTTTCTATTTAATCTTTTGAATTCTTCTTTCTGCTTTTCTAGTGTTTCTTGATATCCTTTATTTCTTTACAAATAACTTTGAGTAGTTGTTCCATAGTCTATGTCCCCTCCAGAGTTTTGATGTGGTCATTTGCTGGGCCATTTCTGCTTGGATCTTCATGGACTTTGTGATTTTCTGTTGTGCTTGGGGCATTTGATTATCTTGGTAAGGTTATTTTGCAAGTGGACTTCCTTCACTCATCTAAAGTTTTAATTTATTTGGTTTTGCAGTAGGCCCCAAAGTCAGAAGGAGATACCCCAAGATACACTGGGAATGAACTGAGAGTGGTGCCCACAGAAGGAAAAGGAAATAAAAGCAAATAAATAAGTATCTGTAACTGTTGAGCTGTGTTCTAGTAGCCTTGATTAAAAAAAAAATTTTTTTTTTATTGTACAGTATAACATATCTACAAAGCAAAGAAATAAAAAAGCACTAGTTTTCAAAATACTCTTCAAAAAAGTGGTTACAGGACAGATCCCAGAGCTTGTCATGGGCTACCATACAATCCTCTCATATTTTTCCTTCTAACTGCTCCAGAATATAGGAGGCTAGAGGGCTTAAATACTTTTTTATCATCACAATTGACTTTTTTTCCTTCTTTTTTGTGAACAATAACATATATACAAAAAAGTTATAAATTTCCAAGCACAGCACAATTAGTTGTAGAACATATTTCAGACTTTGACATGGGTTACAATTTCACAACTTTAGGTTTTTACTTCTAGCCGCTCTAAAACACTGGCGATTAAAAGATAGCAATTTAACGATTCAGCATTCATATTCATTTGTTAAATCCAATCTTCTATTATAACTCCATCATCACCTTTGATCTTTCCACACCTCTCATTGGGGTTGTTTGGGCTATAGCAATTCTAAATTTTTGATATTGGAAGGGTCTGTCACTGACATGGGGTAGGGAGATGGAACTATCTCATGTCCTGGAGAGGCTGGGTGAGGTTTCAGGACATATCTGGACCAGGGAACCATCTGGAGAGTGTAGGTTTCTGGAAAGTTACTCTAGTGCCTGGAACCCTTGTGGAATCTTATATATTGCCCTAGGTGTTCTTTAGGATTGGCTGGAATGGTCCTGGTTGGGGGTTGGCAGGTTATGATAGGTAGTAAGATCTAACTGAAGCTTGCATAAAAGCAACCTCCAGAGTAGCCTCTTGACTCTATTTGAACTCTCTCTGCTGCAGATACTTTATTAATTACACTTTTCCTCCTTTTGGTCAGGATGTAATTGATCCCACGGTGCCAGGTCTGGATTCATCCCTGGGAATTCTCTCCCACGTTGCCAGGGAGACTTTCACCCCCAGATGCCATGTCCCAGGTAGGGAGGAGGGCAATGATTTCACTTCCGGAGTTGGGCTTCGAGAGGCTGAGGCCACATATGAGCAACAACAGAGGTTCCCAGAAGTAACTCTTAGGCATGCCTGTAGGTAGGCTAAGCTTCTCCACTACCTACATAAGCTTCATAAGAGTCAGCCTCATGCTCGAGGGCATGGCCTATTGATTTGGGTGTCCCCAAAGTCTGACACAGTATCAGGGGATTCCCCGATGGTAAAGTGTAATAGTTTCATAGTCTTTCTCCCCTCCCTCAGGGGACTTTGCCAATACTTTTTGATTATCTAGTAGCCTTGATTCCTGAAGATGATTGTATAAAGATACAACTTTTACAATGTGACTGTGGGATTGTAAAAACTTTGTGTCTGTTGCTCCTTTTATTCAGGATATGAACAGATGAGTAAAAATTATGGATGAAGAATAAATAAATAGGGGGACAAAGGGTAAAATAAATTGGGTAGATGGAAAAACCAGTGGCCAATGAGAGGGAGAGGCAAAGGGTATGGGATGTATGAGTTTTTCTATTCTGGAGTGATGCAAATGTTCTAGAAAATGACCTTGGCGATAAATATACAACCATGTGATGATATTGGGAGTCCTGATTGTACACCATGGATGGAACGTATGTGTGTGAAGATTTATCAATATAAGTATTTTAATAAAGTTCAATATAAATATAAATATGTATAAATAAAAAATAAAAATCACAATAATACTCCCAAGAAAATATATACACATAGAAAAAATAGATTTAGAAAAACAAAAATACCTAGGCAGGTAGTAAGTTTGCCAGCCTGCACCTGCCGCCTCCTCCCAGCAGGTGGCGATCCTGAGCCCCTGCCCCCACTGGACAGCAGCCCCCAGCTGGGAAGATGGTGGGCAGGGCAGGGAGCGGCCCTCTCCCAGGATGGCGGCGGGGGGCAGCTGATCCAGTGCCCCATGCCCGGCGGGTCTGCTGCCCACCACGCCTGACAGGAAGGCCATCGTGGTGTCTGGTCGGGTGACGGCCCCTAGTGCCTGCGGACGTGGCTCTCTCAGTGGACAAAGGTTTCCCCGGCCAGCAGCTGGGGCCGAGGGCCAGCGGGTTCCCCCCACCCAGCACCTCCCGCCACTGCCAGCCCTGGGGGGCCACGGCCAGTCTGCCTGCTCTTCCTGCCCCCACCTCCCTCCTTCTCTGCTGGGACTCTCAGACGTCGAGAAACGTGAGGCAGGAACAAAACCCACTGCCTAATGTTTGCACGGGTACTTTGAAGACACTTTCACCAGTCTCAGCCCCTAACCTTCAGTGGAAATGCTATCTGCACGTGCTGTACAGAGGGGGGCAGGCAGTGTGGAGTGGCTCCGCCGGGTGACAGCAGGCCAGAGCCAGGGTGGAGCTCTGACCACCTCCCTCCTTTCTGGCTGTTCACCTCTCTAATCTCACCTATTTGTCAGAATACAACCTGATGAAGGCAAGAAAGCTGAAGAGCTTGGCCAGGTCTAGAAATACGGTCTGCTGCCAAGCAGGAAAACCATCTTCCCCTCATGGGCGATGGGGAAACTGTGCAAATAGCTTCTGAGCTCATCCTGGGTGATCTGCACCAGGCTCGGCCATGTGCTGCGATGTGCCTCAGGCACGATCAAATCAGTGTGACAACTGACGTGAAAGTGACAGAACGGGAGTCTTAGGCATATTTAAAGGAAAGAACAAAAACTGGTCAGCTAGCAATCATCAGTTCGGCTCTTTTGCCTTGTATGAAGGGCCTGGTCCGTTTTCGCAGTTCTGCAAACCTGTTGAGAAACATGATGAAAGGGAGTCTCTTCTCTGTCTAAACTTCTTTTTACACGTTACATGAAGTTGGGCAGGAGTGCTGGCTCATTCCTTTGGCCTCACATTTTCTCACATGCCTAATTTCCATGAAAAGCAAGCTGTGAGATGACGCTGCGGTAAGAATCTTTGCAGCTCCGGGGTTAGTTGGAAGAAAGACTAGGAAGTGCCGGCGACTCGGCAGGAGGATGGCCGCAGCGCTGAGCCCGCTACCTTCGGGGCACTTTTGCCCTATGAGAGTTTCCAAGGAGAAGGAGCTGCCACTCCACCTCTGCTGGGCCTGTCTTGGGTGCCGCCCAGGGATGCCAGGTGGGCACTCAAGACAGACCTTCTTTGGGCTTGGCCAGCCCAGGACCAGCCAGCTTGGGCCCAGGAGGCCCCTCTGATCTCCTGGCAGTGGAAGGATGACTGGGGAGGGTGTCACAAAGCTGTCCCTAACTTATTAGGTCAAGCCAGAGGAATTGTCAACATTTGCCCATTGTGACTGTCAAAAATAGTGACTTCACGTGATTCAACCTAAACTTCCAATAAGGGGAAAGAAAGGCAAGAAATGAAGCCCAAAGAAACTGCTGCCTGCATTTGGGAGAACATACTTTCCAGTACATTAGTCTACCAGTTCACCATTAGTCTTGTCTAGGCTCCTTTCGGCGATGAAACTGGAAGATGTTACTGCCACTGCACAATAGCACAGGCTCTGCTAAAATGGTCAACAGTTTAATTCCTAGAATCCCAGACAACGGATTTGAGATATCCATTCATTTAGGAACTAGTTGTGTTTTCCAATCTAGCCGAAAAGGTCTGCTTGTACAGATACAACAAAACAAGCTATGTAGCTTATACTGCACACACACACACACAGACACTCACGTACCCACATATTTATTCCTTCCTCAGTTTTCCAGCATTTCCAAGTTTGCAGTAACAGTTTTAACATGAACTTTTTTGCCAGTCTGCAATGGGGCAGATCTCAGGCTGGTGCAACCCTAATGAGTTTGCTAAAATCTCAGGAGACTCATACACATATCCTAAGGGGACACAGAGTTCTTACACTCTCACAGAGAGGGTTTCCATATGAAAACATTTAGAGGGTAGAGCCTGAGCTCCAGGAGCAGACTAAGAAGATGGCTGGGGAAGGCGAACACCAGCAGGCTCCTCCCTGTGGGACGCAGCGGGGCGCGAGCAGAGCAGGCGTGGAGGTACCGGCTTCTTGCAGGCGAGGGAGAGCCGCAGGTGGAATGGTGCGGAATTCAACAGAAGCTCTTCTATGTCAAACATTTATGCATATCCAACTTTACAAATACGCCTAAACAAACAAAATAATAGAAAATTATTTTAAGTCAACTGACTTCAATCTGATGGGGTTACGCAAATGGACAATTATATTAGGAGATTCAAATTTGTACCTACTCTGTCTGCCCACTCTCGGTTTTTAGTCAAATTACGGAATCAATAGTTAACGCTCATCACCCTGGACTGCCTTGCCCTGGCTAACCGAGGCCTCCATCCCTTGGCCATTTCATGACTCACGACCACTTCCATTAGAGATAGACAGGAATGTGAAGGGAGGTGAAAGTTCAACTGAACTCTCCGGCACCTTTATGATATTGAAAGGTTTAGTGGGACAGGAGTGCAAACCACAGCCTGGAATGGAGTTCTTATATTGACTGTGGGTTGAAATTCTTCATGCTCATTTTATCCTGCACACAACTGATCCTTAGGGGAAAAACGAACTTCTTAAGACAATCTCTTAAGGAGACATGTGCAACTTATATATCCAAGAAAAGGACTGATTTAATGTAAAAATATAAAGATACAACAAAATCAGTAAGAAAATGATTATAAATAAATAGAAAAAGGCTGAACAGGCAGAAAAGCCACAATATGGGAAATGTATATTGTCAATAAACTGATGAAGGGACACTCATGCCCACAGGTGATCAGGGACACACAAACCAGACCACATGGACACACAATTCTTTAGCCATTTGAATGGCAAAAATCAAGAAGTCTGCTTTACCGCTTACTGGAGCAGACGGGGATCAACAGCATCCCATGCCTTGCTGATGGAAGTGGAGTTTGGGACAGCTTTAGAAAACAATTTGCCTTCCCCTGTAAAGCTGAACACTCAGATACAGAACCCAGAAATTTTCCACATCCCAGAAATTCCATCCTTTGACACACGCTAGGCTCTCGCCACGTGCTGCAGCAGGAGGCGTGAACAAGAGTGTTCCCAGCCGCCGTGCTCCTAACAGCCGGACCGGAGAGGAGGGAAGAGCCACGGCCCAACGGAACAGTACCCAACAGGGAGAAGGAGAGAGCCCCACGGCCGAAGCACGGGGGAGCCTCCCTAATGCAAAGCTCAGGGAAAAAAATCAAGTCCCAGAAAAGCACATGCAGCACGAGATCTTTTCTGTAAGGTTCAAAAACAAGTGTAACTAAACGATGTATTTTTAGGTATCTCATTTTTTTAAACTATGGGACGCCTCATGAATTTGTGTGTCTTTCTTGTGCAGGGGCCATGCTAATAATTTTAGTATGTATGCTACTGAAGCGAGTACAGGTTATCTGTCTATCTTTCTATCTAGTTATCTATCCACCCATCTATCTATCATCTATCTTTTATATATTTTTGATAAAACTAAAAAAATAAAAAGGCACAAAGGAATGAAAAACATGGAATCTGGAGTTGTCTCTGTGGGAAAGCAGGAGGATCAGATGAATATCAGGAAGTAGGCAGATGACAAACATTAAGATTTTGGTTCTTGTTTGGGGGTAGGTTCCAGGGTATTCGTTTACTATTGAATTAAAAAATATTTTAGTTAATGAATAAATAAAAGGCAACCATTCATACATCAAGGATTATGATGAATCCAAACTGTGCATCTGAGGAATCTATTCTAATCTGGTAACTGGAACACATAGACATTTCAAAATAATTTTAAAAAATTTTCAAACATTTGAACATAGTTATTAAATTCCTTATGTTTAAAAATCTCTGAATCTGATGTTATCTCCAAAAAATATGGTTATCTAACTTGTAACCTGAAGCTAATGAAGGTGAGAAGGTCAAGGACCCTCACTCTACAAGGGGCCAAGAGAGCTGGGAGTTGAGAAACGCTGCAGGTGGGGGCAGGTGGGGGCCAGTGAGGAGGCACCGCTGCTAAGCTGCCCATAGAGATCTCAGAACGGAGGGCCCGAATCTCTAGTCCTGTCAGCAGTAATATGTTGTGATTTCTTTTCTCATTTTAAATATTGACTTTTTTGTAAAACCCAGTTTTGCATTTTTTCTTTCTTTAAAAATTTTAATTAATAAAGCCAATCAACATACAATATGAACATTCTTTTTTTCCATCACATAGTTGCATATTCATCATCATGATCACTTCTTAGAACATTTGCATCAATTTAGAAAAAGAAATAAACAGAAAACAGAAAAAAATTCATACATACCATACCCCCTACTCCTCCCTTTCATTGATCACTAGCATTTCAATCTACTAAATTTATTTTAACATTTGTTCCCCCTATTATTTATTTTTAATCCAAATGTTTTACTCATCTGTCCATAAGGTAGATAAAAGAAGCATCAGACACAAGGTTTTTACAATCACACAGTCACACTGTAAAAGCTGTATCATTATACAATCATCTTCAAGAAACATGGCTACTGGACACAGCTCTACAGTTTCAGACAGTTCCCTCCAGCCTCTCTGTAACACCTTAACTAAAAAGGTGATATATAATGTGTAAGAATAACCTCCAGGATAACCCCTCCACTCTGTTTGGAATCTCTCAGCCATTGACACTTTATTTTGACTCATTTCTCTCTTCCCCCTTTTGGTCGAGAAGATTTTCTCAGTCCCTTGATGCTGAGTTCCAGCTCATTCTAGGATTTCTGTCCCACGTTGCCAGGAAGGTCCACACCCCTGGGAGTCATGTCCCATGTAGAGAGGGGGAGAGTGGTGAGTTTGCTTGTTGTATTGGCTGGAGACAGAGGCCACATCTGAACAACAAAAGAGGTTCTCTTGGGGGTGACTCTTAGGCCTAATTTTGAGTAGGCTTAGCCTATCCTTTGCAGGGTTAAGTTTCATATGAACAAATCCCAAGATTGGGGGCTCTGCCAATTGTTTTGGTTGTCCCTACTGCTTATGAGGATATCAAAAATTCTCCACTTGGGGAAGCTGAATTTTCCCCCTTTCTCACCATTCTCCGAAGGGGACTTTGCAAATACTTTTTTATTCCCTGTTCAAATCCTTCTGGGATTTATCAAAGCATCACTCTGGACAAACCTACAAATCTCATGCTCTACTCAAGGTTCCATGTACTTATAGTGTTCAATTAAGCTATCCATATAAATTATATTAGGAAATGCACTAGTCGAAATATAAATTTTGCACCAAATAAACATTTTTTTTTGCTATAGTCACACATAAGTTAAAGTTTTAAAATATGAATTATCATTTTCAACACCATGCATTATTGACATTCCTTTGTTCTTCCTCACGTAAAACATTTTTTAATTTGTACATTTAGTCACTATCATTGTATGCTCTAGGCATTCCTAGATTATACCATCTCAGTCTTTATCGTCCATCTTTCCTTTTGATTTCATTTGTGGCCCCAGGCCTCCTCCCTCTATCATTCTCACATTCAGCTTCATTCAGTGCTCTACCATTATTGTATTACAGTTAGGTAGTAATATGCTATCCATTTCTGAATTTTTACAATCAGTTCTGTCGCACAATCTGTATCCCTTCAGCTCCAATTCCCCAATATCTACCCTATTTTTATCTCCTGATGACCTCTGTTCTTAACTGAAATTATCCAAGTTCATTCATTAATGTTAGTTCATATCAGTGAGACCATACAGTATTTGTCATTTTGTTTCTGGCTAATGTCACTCAGCCATCTGGTCCTGGACTTTTCTTTTTGGGGAGCTTCTTAATGACTGATTCAATTTCTTTACTTGTGCTTGGTTTGTTGAGGTCGTCTATTTCTTCTCGAGTCAATGTTGGTTGTTCATGCCTTTGTAGGAAGTTGTCCATTTCATCTACATTGTCAAGTTTATTAGCATAAAGTTGTTCCTAGTATCCTCTTATTACTTCCTTTATTCTGTGGGGTCAGTGGTTATGTCTCGCTTCCATTTTATTTATTTGCATCCTCTCTCTTCTTTTTGTCAGCCTCACTAAGGGTACATCAATCTTACTGGTTTCTCATAAAACCAACTTCTGGTTTTGTTGATTTTCTCAATTGTTTTCATGCTCTCAATTTTATTTCTGCTCTAATCTTCATTATTTCTTTCCTATTGCTTGCTTTGGGGTTAGTTTGCTGTTCTTTCTCTAGTTCTTCCAAGTGGACAGCTAATCCCTTGATTTTTGCTCTTTCTTCTTTTTTGATATAGACATTTAGAGCAATAAATTTCCCTCTTAGCACTGCCTTTGCTGCATCCCATAAGTTTTGATATGTCATGTTTTCATTTTCATTTGCCTCAAGATATTTACTCATTTCTCTTCTAATTTCTGCCTTGACCCACTGGTTGTTTAAGAGTGTGTTGTTAAGCCTCCATATATCTGTGAATTTTCTGGCATTCTGCCTATTATTGATTTCCAACTTCATTCCTTTATCATCTGAGAAAGTGTTCTGTATGATTTCAATCTTTTCAAATTTATTGAGACTTGCTTTGTGACCTAGCATATGGTCTATCCTTGAGAACGATCCATGAGCACCTGAGAAAAAGTATATCCTGCTGTTTTGGGGCGTAATGCTAAGTCTAGCTCATTTATTGTATTATTCTTATTCTCTGTTTCTCTACTGATCCTCTGTCTAGATGTTCTGTCCATGATGAGAGTGGGGAATTGAAGTCTCCAACTATTATGGTAGATGTGTCTGTTTCCCTTTTCAGCGTTTGTTCATGTACTTTGGGGCACTCTGGCTCAGTGCATAAATATTTATGATTGTTATGTGTTCTTGTTGAATTGTTCCTTTTATTACTACATAGTGTCCCTCTTTGTCTCTTCTGTTTTACATTTGAAGCCTAATTTGCTGGATATTAGTATAGCTACTCCTGCTCTTTTCTGATTGTTATTTGCATGAAATATCTTTTCCCAAACTATGTTTATTCTTGGGTCTAAGATGCGTTTCCTGTAGACAGCATATAGATGAGTCTTGTTTTTTAATCCATTCTGCCAGTCTATGTCTTTTGATTGGGAGTTTAATCCATTTAGTGTTATTACTGTACAGGCAGTACTTTCTTCTACCATTTTGCCTTTTGGATTTTATATGTCATATCTAATTTCTCTTCTTTTTACCTTTACTAAATAGTCTTCATTTCTACACTCTTCTCCATACCTCTCTCTCCTGTCTTTTCATATCTGTCTCTAGTGCTCCCTTTAGTATTTCTCGCAGAGCCAGTCTCTTGGTCACAAATTCTCTCAGTGATTTTTTGTCTGAAAATGTTTTAATTTCTCCCTCATTTTTGAAGGACAATTTTGCTGGAGATAGAATTCTCGGTTGGCAGTTTTTCTCTTTTAGTAATTTAAATATATCATCCCAATGTCTTCTCATCCATGGTTTCTGCTGAGAAGTCTACGCATAGTCTTATTGGGCTTCCCTTGTACGTGATGGATTGCTTTTCTCTTGCTGCTTTCAAGATTCTCTTTCTCTTTGACATTTGACATTCTGATTAGTAAGTGTCTTGGAGAATGCCTATTTGGATCTATTCTCTTTGGGGTACACTGCACTTCTTGGATCTGTAATTTTAAGTCTTTCATAAGAGTTGGGAAATTTTCAGTGATAATTTCCCCATTAGTTTATCTCCTCCTTTTCTCTTCTCTTCCCCTTCTGGGACACCACAATACGTATATTCGTGTACTTCATGTTGTCATTCAATTCCCTGAATCCCTGCTCATATTTTTCCATTCTTTTCACTATATTTTCTTTTACTTGTCGGATTTCAGATGTTCCGTCCTCCAGTTCACTAATCGTATCTTCTGCCTCTTGAAATCTGACATTGTAGGTTTCCATTGTTTTTTTTCATCTCTTTTACTGTGCCCCTCATTCCTGAATTCTGTGATTTTTTCAGATTTTCGATTTCTTCTTTTTGTTCATTCCTTGCCTTCTTTATATGGTCCCTCAATTCATTCATTTGATTTTTGATGAGGTTTTCCATGTCTATCGAACATTCTGAATTAATTGTCTCAGCTCCTGTATCCCATCTGAATTGTTGGTTTTTTCCTTTGACTGGGCCATAGCTTCAATTTTCCTAGTATGATTCATTATTTTTGTTTTTTGCTGGTGTCTAGGCATTTAATTACCTTAATTAGATTATTCTGGAGATTGTTTTCACTTTTTTTACCTAAGATTTTCTTGCTGGATGACTTTGAGTCTATTTGTTCTTTGACATTCAGTTCAGCTTACTCTGGACCGCTACCATAGGTTTTGTTTAACAGATCAGAATTTTTCAGTTCTTGTTTTCTTGTTTCTTGCCCTGCCTGTATGGTGCCTTTTTTTTTTTTTTTTTTAACTCCCTTAGGAGGGTCTACTTATGTATTACAGACCCCAGCTAGATTTTCCGAAACCAAACTGGCCTCCTATCAGGAGGAAGGAGTCACCTGCGTCAGTTTTCCCTGAGGGTGAGACCCAGCAGGTTGAAAGACTTTGCTGTGAAGTCTCTGGGCTCTGCTTTTCTTATCCTGCCCAGTATGTGGCGCTTGTCTGCCTGCAGGTCCCACCAGCATAAGATGATGTGGTACCTTTAACTTTGGCAGACTCTCCCTGCTGACGGCATGGTGGAGACAGAGGAGAGGTTGTAGGCTGTTTTTTTTTTTCTTTTAACTTTTTTTATTAATTAAAAAAAAATTAACAAACAAAATATTAAGATATCATTGTAGGCTGGTTTTAATCGCTCCACTGTTCCAGACCCTGGGGTCTGAATTCTTTGAGGGAGGGAATCTACCTGACCTGGGCCCCACCCCTCTCCTGGGGAAGGCACAGGCTCCAGACAAGCACTCAGACAAGCTTAATTCTGCCTATGCCTGGGGCAGTGGAGCCCGAGCTGTATTCAAAGAACCGTCAAGCCATAGAAACACAGCCACCAAAACAAAAGAGAAAAATTCCTTTCAGAGCAGGACCCCTGTTCCTCGGGTTTGCCAATCAAGAGCTTAAGTTGGTACATTGCTCTTTGTATCTCCAGGTCCTATATGCCCCTTCCTTTCCTTCAGGGCCCAGACCTTTTCAAATCCAAAAAAAAAACCCTCTGTTTTTTTTTTTTTTTTCTTTTTCTTTCTTTTTTCATCAGCCCTGCCCCCCTCTGCGCTGGGACAAAAACCAGTGACCTCAGTTTTTACTCGAGGTTCCATTGAGCTGGGGGCCTATTT
>PVIY010055527.1:0-13691 GCA_004026745.1 Myrmecophaga tridactyla | reverse complement strand
TGCATGAGGATGTGGGTGATGGTTTGGAAAGGGTGGTAGTGGTGTGGAGGGAGGCCCACTTGTGCATCCAGAATCAGGCTACAGAACCCAAGCAACTTATAGTGGCAGGAGATGGCAGAATTCTGGATTGGATGAGGGTCACAGAGCAGGGGCCTGCCTGTGTTGCCATTGCTCTCTTTGGGTAGGAGGCCCAGGCCGAATCCACACCGAATACATATAGGAGGGCAGGCGGGCAGTGTTCTGAAAGAAGGGGCACCGAACCTGTGCCAGTGGCCCTTTGTGAGGGGGCCAGGCTGAAGAGCCGACTTGTTGCAGGCTGGTTGCTGTTTTTTCCTTTACAAAGGGCGGAGGGAGAGGCCCAGGGACTAGGGCAGGTTTGCATTGCTGGTGCGTTACTGCCATCCAGAGGATGTTGTTCCCAAATCCCATGGTGCCTTCCCTGTGGCTTCCTGTTGAGGACATGAAGTGGAGACAGGTCAGAGTCCTGTGCAGGATCCAGGATGGGGGCCGACATGACCCAGAGGTCCAGTTAGGCATGGGAGATGTGCAGCCTTGGGCCTCCACCTGCCGCGGAGGCTGCGGAGGCCCTGGAGCCGGGCAGCGGGACGAGGCCACGGGCAACCGGCACTTTTGGCCTGTGGGACACGGGAAGCCAAGGCTCAGGGCCATGGTGGCTGCCATGTTGAGGCGGGACCTGCGGAAGCAGCTTCCAGGGAGCGACAAGAAAGGGCTCTGGCCATATTTCCTGCTGCACCTTCTCTGAGCAGCACCATGTGGCTCGGCCAACAGGGCGTCAGGACCCCGGAAGCCTCTCAGGACCACTGTGAGCCCCAACCTGAGACCTTCCCTGATGAGGGGCAGTAGAAAGCCACCCTTGGCTGTGTGGGAGGTGGGCCCTTCAGGATCCCCTGCCCATCTCAGGGTAACAGGGCGCTGGGCCGCTGCAGGGCCCCAAGGAGGGGGTCAGCCTCACTGGCCAGGTCAGGAAGGGAACGCCCTTCTGCAGAAGTCGGGAGGGTTCTGAAGCCTGAGCCTAAGAGAGGGCACGGACAGTGCTTTCTCAGGGTGTGGGGCGTCCTTGTGTCAATGCCTGTCCTCAGTGCTCAGAGACCCAAGCCCCAGTGGGGCAGAGGCCAGAGCAGCTACATTGGTAGACATCAGAGTTCTGAGTCGACACCTGTTGGGTGCAGGCCAAGTTCGTGCAGAGCTCAGGTAGGTGCCGCTGCTGCCACCCCTGAAATGCACAGCTGGCACAGAAGTGGACAGGAATGTCTCGAACTCAGAACAGGAGAAGTTCTGTGATTTAGTGCTCCTTAAAAGGGACAGAAATGCAGGAAAGCCCGCATGATTTTCATAACAAAGACATTCCATATAGCATGAGGGGTCTCTAGAGTAATCATTAAAGGGAATAAGACCTAATATTTTACTAAAATTAATATTTAATCCAAAGATAAGAGTCAATGTAGTTTTCACATCCACAGTTACCTTCTTCCCCCTCGAAGTCCACTGCTTACTTTTGTGACCTTTGGCCATGGCTAAAACAGATCTGTTGAGCACTTTTAGGAGGAGACCCTGGCATCAAAACAGCATACCATCCCAAAGATGAAGTCAGGACAGGGTGGGCAATGGGAAGGAATGCCCTTTCCTTCTTGCTGGTTGCCTTTGCCTCTCCACGTCTCAAGCCCAGAACTTCTGCAGCCTTGATTATCAGGGACGGTCCTGGAGATCCTCTTGAAGGATTCGGGTTAAGATGCCTCCACGGGAAGACTGTCCTTGTCTGGGTATCCCCTACCTGCCCTGCCACACACACATGCATAGGATCTCATTGGTCCCCACCACCAAGGCTGACATTGAGTTTCACAGAATAAAAAACAGTGATGTGAAGTGGCAGATGCCTGCCCAAAGAGGAGGAACTGGTTAATACAGGTGGAAGCCAAGGGCTAGGAAGAGGTGTCCCTGTTACCTTTAAGATGTGTTGGATGCAGACCTGGATCCAGGGATTCCAGAGGGTGATGTGGATCTGGTATGAGGAGCCAGCCAGATAATGGACATAGTCAGTCATGTGAAGGTAGCTGGGCTCCAGGATGCCATGGGGCCTCTGACTGAGAATTTCCTAGTTGCTATGAAGACCATACAAAGCTCAAACTATTTTCAGGACATTGCCCTTCCTTGTCACAGCCCAGGAGCAAAAGATTGTAGGTCTCTTAAAGGAAGGTGGTTCACCTGGCTGCTCCTCATGTCTTTCAGAATGTTGAGAGGCCCCTACTTGACCCCAAAGCATACTCACACCTGTGAGCAGGAATCAGAACAAAAGAAAAATGTGCCATGAATACCTTGGCAAAATGGAGACTATAGATTTCAGATCTGCGTGAAGGGGACCTCTCTAAGCCTCATTTTTTAGTGCAGGTAGCAGTGAAAGACTAATGCGATGTGATGGGCTGCGTCCCAGGAGAAACCTTCCACATGGCAGAAATATGGGCCAAGTCAAAAGAGAACAGAGGACACTTAACCCTTTGCCACTTGGCCCCTTAGTTCTTTTCTTCCTTTTCCGTGGGCCTCAGAAACACAAAGATAGTCTAGGGATTCAGGTTGTCACAGACCACCTGAAATCTGAGATACAGGGCTGTGCTGAGGGGATAAGTCTCTTGCAGGGTGGCTTTGGAAAACCAACTGCAAAATTCAAAAGAAGGGGCCTTTGGGCTGTGTTCACCTGCACTGCCCGAGGACAAAGAGAACTGCTGAGCAGGAAAGTCTCTCCATGGGGATATCCTCCATTGCTTGGGAGAATCACCTAATAGGGAAAGATCAAAGTGACCCTCCAGTGGTGGGATGTCTTGTACTTGAGCTGTGAGACAGACTATTCACCAAGCCCTTGGAGCAGATCTGAGTCTTTGAGAAATGTTGGTCCCATCATGTGGAGTGAAAAAAATTCCTGAACAGCTGAAGTTCCATAAGACCCATCTGCCACGGGTCCAAGGCATATATGCTCAGGGATCCGTATCCAGCACTCTGTGCCTGTATCTGCATGGACAGTGGCAGAAACAGACATTCCCCTTCTACCTACCTTCCAGTTGTGTGAAGTTTGGTATCCTGAGGACTGAAAAGGAATACATCCAATAACCTGTGGCTTGCCTCTCCCTCTGGGCTAGGGGGCCAGGAATGAGACCTCTTGTGCATTTGCCTCTGTGTGTCTTGGTAGGTATTCAGGAACCTTTTAGAAAATACCCCGAATCACATCAGTCTTAACTTTGGAGAGATCCACTATGCTGTGGTCCAACCTAAAAAGGCAAATTCAAGGGAAACTTTCTCGGCTGTTGGTACCAAAGGCAGCACACTTGGGCAGGTAGTGGGCCAGGAAGAAACATAATTCTGTGGATTCTTCAGTCGATGCCCCCTTGGTCACAGCTTTTCCTGAGACTGAGTTCTTCTGCCTATGTAGGTTTGCATTATTTTCCCTTCCTTTCTGGCCAAATGCTAAGAGGTCGGCTGTTTGAGTCCATGAAACTCCCTGGAACTGCGTTCTTCTTCAACTCTTGCCCGACAGGCTGAAATGGAAGCAAAGCACAGGAAAGGCCAAGACATCTAAGGCTTCATTGGGTTTCCAATCTTGCCAACCCAAACAGGTGAGGGTTCACAGGTGAACTCACAACACTTTGCATCTTTCCTCCAAGCTCGATGGTGTCAGGTGTTTCAAGATTAACATCAGGTAAGTGGCAAGATGGGGTGGGAACAGGATGGCCCTGTCTACCTCCCTGGTCAAGGCAATTATCCCATGGTTGGCAGAAAAGGCACAGCGACCTTGAGACCTGAGCCTGCTGCTCCGGAGCCTTGTCCTGCCTTTCACAGGCACCTCAACCTTCATACCCACTGTCCCTTGGCCAAGCCTGTGTCTGGTTCCCTGAGACCATATAGTCAAGCTGGCATTTCAGCAAGCCCTCAGTATTCCCTAGTAGTTGATGGGCAGGGGAGGGGGGAGGAGTGGCATCCTGTGTGCTGGTGTGGGGGATGGGCTTTGGGAGATACTCCTTGGAGGAGGGCGGTAAAGGTGAACCAGCCCATTTCTGTATCCAGACTCCTTGCCTGGCTACATTACTCAAGCCACCAGCGCCACAGAGGGAGGAAAGGATTGACTGAAGTCAACAAAGCGGGGGCCTCATCCGTGTTTCATTACTCTTGTTGGGTAGGAGGCCAAACAGGCACCTGTGGAGACAGGTCCTGTGTGAGGGTGACTGAAGATGTGCCTCTTGGCTCTGGAAAGGTGGTCAAGCTGAGGAATCCCTCTGCTGTAGTGAGGTTGGACTCTGGTTGCTGTTTTGTTTTTTGTTTTTTTCATTTTGAAAGGGCGGAGGGAGAAGCCCAGATCTAAAGGAGGTTGGCATAACTGGTGCAACACTGCCATCAAGAGGATGTTGTTTTACAATCTTAATGGTTTGCTGGGGCAGCCATGAAATGGAGTCAAGTCAGGATCCGAGGCAGGGCACAGGACAGGGACCCACAAGGTAGAGTTCCCATGAGATATGCAGTCTTAGGCCTCCTCCTGATATAGAAGCTTCAGAGTTGGGCAGCGTGACAAGGAAAGGACTGCCAGCATCCAAGTCAGTAAGTCATGAGAAGCCACAGCTCAGGGTCTGGTGGCCGCCATGTTGGGCTGGAACTTGCTGAAGCTGCTTCCGAGGAGTCACAGGAATTTTGGCTGTATCTCCTGCTGCAGTTTCCCTTAGCAGGACGGGGTGGCTCAGACAAGGAAGGCCACAACAAAGACCTCTCTTGAATAGGCAGGGGAAAGCTGCCAGGGGTATGGGCCCTTCAGGATTCCCTGTCCAGCTCAAAGAGAACTGGCACTGGGCTAGCAAGTGCCAGGAGGGTCGGAGGAAGAGGGTAGTTTCTCCAGCTTGGTCCAGAAGGTAACAGCCTTCACCACGAGGATCCCCCAGGCACACACAGTGCCATCTCATGGGTTGGGACCCTTGGTACAAAGACCTATCCTCAGTTCTCCAGGACCAAATGCCAAGTGTGGCAGACATCACTGATCTGGATAATATCTTCAAGATGACATCAGGCCTGGAATACAATGGAAAGGAATGCCCTCTCCTCTTTCAGGTCATATATGCCTCTTCAGATTTGATGCCTGGATACATCCCAGAGTATATTAAGCAGATAATCAAAAAGTATTGGCAAATTCCCTTGAGGGATGGGAAAAAATCATGGAACTATTAAACTTAGCCACTGGGGAAACCCCTGATACTGTGTCAAATATTAGAGAAACTCAAATCAATAGCCCATGTCCTTGATCTTGAGGTTTGCTCTTGTGAAGCTTATGTAGATAGCAGAGAAGCTTAGCCTACCTATAGGTATGCCTAAGAGTTACTTCTGGAGGACCTCTTTTGTTGCTCAGATGTAGCCCTACTCTGAAGGGAAATCACTGCCCTACCCTCCTCATGGGACATGACGTCCAGGCCTGAAAGGTCCCTGGTGGCATGGGAGATGACTCCCAGGGATGAGCCTGGCTGTGGCAACATGAGATCAACAATGCCATCCTGACCAAAAGGGGGAAAAGAAATGTACCAAATAAGGTATCAGTGGCTGAGGGAGTTCAAATAGAGTTGAGAGGCTACTCTGGAGGTCACTCTTAATGCAAGCTTCCGTTAGATATTGCTACCTTCTATAACTTGCCAACCCCCAACCAAAACCATTCCTGCCAATCCTAAAGTAAACCTAGGGCATTATACAAGATTCTACAAAATTTCCATGCACTAGGGTAACTTTCCAAAACCTACAACCTCTAGATATGTCCCTGGAAAAGATAAGTCCTGAAATGCAGAGGGGCCAGCCTGTCCAGAACATCTAATGTTTCCATCCCATTTGTCCTTTGTTGCCAAAGCTCACTTGAGACATTTTTAACAGCAATGTATGCACTGGATGCTGTTCTTACTGATTCTAAAAGTGATATATCTTCCTTTCTAGGACTATGTTCAGCATGTAGAACAACAAAGGATACTTTCACAGTCAGTAAATTTTCACCTTCACAGTAGATTTGACTTTTGGCAAATATTTTACAAAGTCCTTCAGATCCAGCCTCAAGAAAGGTAAGAAAATCAAATAATAATTTTTTTTGGTATGAAACCTGAAACAATTCTTTATTCATCTTTACCTGAGTCCCTGGGAAAGTCTCACAGTGGCTCATGCAAATTTTCTCTATTCAAGTTAAACTTCAGACACACCCGGATCTCACATAGTAAGTAAATCCCATTGGTTCCTATGCCAATGAAAAGACAGCAGCTCTCCAACATGAGATCACTTGGCATTGCTACTATCCATGATAAAATTTCTCTGAAAACACACTCCTAATCCCCCTCCCCAACTTTTTTTTCTTTGGTGCATGGTCTGGGAATTGAACCCTGGTCTCCTGCATAAAAGGTGGTCATTCTAACAACCGCTGAACTACCTGTGCACCACACCCTCCCAAATTTAGCCTCTCCAGGTATGCTTTTCGATCATGGGTGCCTACACAAGTCCACTGTGCAGAAATTCCTAGAGTAAAAGGATTATAGGTACATTTGAAGAGAAGTATGCAGTTTCTGCTGTCATATTAAAATCAGCTAAACAATCTAACCACACACTGAATCAGAATCAACACAAGCCTAAATAGGTGAGCCGGAAGAGGCCTTCCTAGAGGTCCACTAATCTTATCTTCTCCTAAAGTTGAAGAATCTAAAGTTCAAACAGGCTAAGTAACTTAATTAAAGCTACGATCAATTTGTAGGAAAGCTGATATCAGATATCACAACTACTAGCTATCATTCCATGACTTTATTTTACTAGTTTATAGAACCTCTTTAAGTGACCCAGTACAAGGGAAAGCATGCAGAAAACCACTAGGAGAACATACTTGCTTTCATTCACAATGCTGGTGATGAGAATAAAGCAGAAAACACTGCAATTTCTTTGTTATTATTTTCAGGGCTCGTTTTCTCAAAATATTTTCTTCCAGAAAGATTTGCCAGACAGATAAATAATCACGTTTTGCTCCAGTTTTGTGGTGTCTGATGACAATGTCTGCCCAAAATGAAGTGGATACAAAGATTCCCCAAGTGAGCTTTGAATGCACTACTTAAAGCAAGAACATTAGATACTTTACTTGAAAATCATGCATTTTCTTACACCAATAAAACTGACTTCACTCATGTACTTAAGCTTCTATAATCAACTGACAGAAAGCATAAAGCCATTTTTTCAGACTCTTGGAAGTAACTTCAATGATATACCTTGATTTATGGACTCATAGCAAAAGGAATTCTCTAGTCTACAAGGTGAATCAAACCTTGAAGAGACAGTAATATTCAGGCACTTTATCTTGCTGTTGGAAGGCTGAAAACTAGAGTTTTAGCTTTATGCTTCAATCTTTCTTCCTGCCTTCAACAGGAGATAAATACTATAACAAAGTTTCATAGGTCTACAACAAAAAGGAATGAATCTTTTAGAAGACAATCTAGATAAAAACCAAATTCAGATATTCCTAAAGCTGGCATTTGCTCAAAGGCATTTTAGGTAAGCCATTAAAATGGAAAGGACCTGCAATCTCACATTTCACCGAGACCACTTATACTGGCAGCATCATTAAGAAATATTAATTAGAAAATTCCAAGAGTTAAATTAGTTCAATCAAAGCAAAGAGAAGGGAAGACACCGAGACAGAAACAGAGAGCCTCACATCATTTTTCTTGCTATCAGGAAGACTGAAAACAGACAATAGCCTATGAAAATAGGTAACTATCTCACAGTCCTCTAGGGAAATAATTTCTGTAAATAAGTGAAAGCTGAAGAAATGCAAAGGGGATTTATTTAGGTGGATTGATTCTACTAGCTATGTAATTTTATTTCATTTCACATACACACTTTTATATAATAAAGCAAGTGTTTTTTTTTCCCATAGGTATGAAAAGTGATGAGAAGGGAAGAATACATTAACATAACCCTATGTTATTAAGAAAAACAAATAAATATGCTCTGGCTATGTTTTGTTTCAGAAATATAAGTACTATATAACTAAAACAATATTTACAAGGACTTGCAAAAGAAAAAGTAGATGAGACTTCTGGGGAAGGAAGATACAGAGTAGAGAGCTCCAAGACTCCTTTCCTCTAAAACAGCTAGTAAACAGGGAGGAACTGTCTGAAACTACTGTTAAGGGGCTCCAGAGGCCAAAAGAAGAATGATATACAGCATCTAGGAAAGAGCAGGAGAAAGAGATGATAAAATGTGGTAAAGAACTGGAAACTTTGGCACCCATCTGTGCCCCATTAGTGGGTCCCTACCCTTTTTGGGCTGAGAAATAGTGACATGGGAAAGTCTTCTCCAGGGTGTCCCTCCAACCAGAATTTGCCCCAGGCAAAAACAGCTACAGACAAAAAGGAGGTTAAAAAAATACAGGCTCACAGACCTCAAGAGTGCTTGGGAAGGGAGGCATGGATGAGGAAGTAAGCAGAGCTGCGCTCCCTGAATGCGCCACATCCACAAACACTGCCACCATCCCACAACCTGTGCACTAGAGCCCCATCCCCTACTCTCCCCACGAGGAACATTGGCCTACACCCATGCCCCACGCATTCAAGCTCTGTCCCTAGCACACCAAGCACCCCTACCCTGTTCACTCAGGGGACCTGCGCAGGCACACACCACCACCCCAGCCCCCTAGAACAATGCATGGGTGCCCTGCCCCCATTCTAAAGAAGATCACTACACATCCATGCCACACACACACCCACCGTGGCTCACCCCTGTGCTCCTCACATATGCACACCCAAGTCCTGCACACACACACACCCATGTTCAGTCTGCTCCTGCACCCATGTACCACGCCCTGCCACCTCAAGGCCTGCACCTCGCTGCCCTACCCCCTGAAGGTGATCACAGTATATCTGATCCACACCTTCTACTCACACTAAGCAACCCTGCCCAGCACCCCCCATGCCCCACCGCACGTGCATGTACGTTCCACCACCCTGGGACCCATGCACCCATGCCAACCTCCCTGAGCTCCAACATCTGCACTCCGAACCTCCTGCTCCAAAACACACGAATACTGAGCTCCAGGTATGCACCTGACCCTATGCACCCACGCCAAACCCTACCATTCCCCATGCTTGCTCCCCTGTGTACCACCCCTGCATGCACTGTGTACTCACAGTCCACCTAATACATAACCCACCATGCCTTGCCAACAGGACCCTCATATCACCCCCACCCCTGTGCTTTAAGGCCTGCCCTGGCTGTACCCTACTCGCATAGCCCAAACACCACCCCCCCACAACACCATGGCCTGCACCCCATGGTCTTCGTACCAGCATAGCATCTGCTTCCTGTACCGAGCCCTGCATCATGCCATGACAGCACTCCACTGAGCCCCACACCATGCCCTGTGTCCCATCCCATGCCTGTCCTGCAAGCATGAAATCTTAGATTACTGAAGGAAATCAACTTCCAAAGTAACTCTATCAAGAAAATTACATGCCTTGAAGGGAACAGAAAATCAAAACACATATGGATATGCAGACAGATATAGCCCAGCTTAATGACCAAATTAAGCCCTGGAGGAAACAAAGATTCTGCAACAAATAATCAAAGATGTTCATACAACTCTACAAAATAAATTCAACTGGTTGGCTAATGACATAAAGGAGATCAAGAAGACACTGGTAGAACATAAAGAACAATTTGAAAGAATAAATAGAAAAATAACATATCACAAAGATGAAAGCTGCTGTAGACCAAATAAAAAATATATTAGAGGCACACAACAGCAGACTTTAAGATGCAGAAGGAAAAATAAGCAATCTAGAGGAAAATTGATTTCAAACACACAGAAGAAAAATGGCAAAAAAGATGGGAAATTTTGAGTTGTATCTCAGGGAAATGACAGACAACATGAAACACACAAATACAAGAATCATCGGTGTCCAAGAAGAAGAGAAAAGGGCTAGCAAGATTAGCTGAGGAGATAATGGGGGAAAACTTCCCAATTCTTAAAAAAAAGATACATATGGAAATCAAAGATGTCCAATGAACCCCAAACAGAATAAATCCAAATAGGCCTACTCCAAGACACATACTAATCAGTCTGCCAAATATTGGAGAGAAGCAAAACATCCAGAAAGGGACAAGAGAGAAACAATCTACTACATACAAGGGAAACCTCATAAGACTAAGTTCAGATTACTCAATGGGCACCATGGAGTTCTGCAAGAAGGCAGTGGAATGATACATTTAACATCCTGAAACAGAAAGAGTTCCAGCCAAGAATTCTCAATCTAGCCGAACCCCTCTTCAATAATGAGGGAGGGCAGGCCATGGTGGTTCAGCAGGCAGGAATGCTTGCCTGCGATGCCAGAGGACCCGGGTTCAATTCCCGGTGCCTGCCCATGTTAATAAATAAATAAATAAATAATGAGGGAGAGACTAAAATTTTCACGAATAAATGATAAGAGAAGTCGTCAACAAGAGACCTGCCCTATAAGAAATACAAAAGGTAGTCGGGAGAAGCGTGTCTGGAGGAGGGCACAGAATTGAAGAGGACCAGTAGGGTAATTTAAAGGATAAAAACAGAAAGAGGGAAAAGAACATATAGATCTCACAAACAAAATCCAAATGATATGATGGTAGATTCAAGAAATGCCTTTATACAGGTGAATTCACTGCCCTTCCCCCACGTGGGATATGAATCCCAGGGTGTAAATTTCCCTGTACACATGGGACAGGACTCCAGGAATGAGTGAAGACACGGCATCATGGTATTGAGAAAGCCTTCTTGCCCCAAAGTAGGAAGAGAGAAATAAGCCAAAATAAAGTTTCAGTGGCTGACATTACAAACAGAGTCAAGAGGTTAACCTGGACGTTATTCTTATTCATTATATAGATATCCCTTTTCAGTTTAAGGTGTATTAGAGTGGCTAGAGAGAAGTACCTGAAACTGTCAAAATGTGTTCCAGTAGCCTTATTTTTTTTTTTTGAGTAATGTTATATTTATGATTAAAGAACTTGATGAAGCTGGAAGAAAAAATCTGTTTCTTGGAGTTTTTCCTATTGAAATTTCTTTTATTTTAGCTACCAGATTCATAAACGTCCTTCTCATCGTGCTAAGGAGTTTTTTAGTTTTCAAAGCAATCATGTCACATGAATTTATGCTATTTTACTATATGATGATACTACTGATCTGTATGCATCAGGCTATATCTTTACTTGTCCAGTATTAGAGAGTTTTGCTTTCCTATCTATGATTAATTCTACTTATACTCAAGTGCTTTAGGAGATCTGACTAGAATTAGGAATGGAGGATGATGGAACAGCAAAGTTAACTGACCATAAAATGACTAGCACTATACTCTGAGTATCTGATCTATCTGATCATAAACTTAGTCAATTAGAACAGTCCTGGATGGGCACCTACAGACAAACATTTGGAATGCCATAAAGCCTTGAAATGTAGAATTTTAGAGCTTTAGGAGTCAGCATAGATTGCCAGTAAAAGACCAGGCTCAGGTCCAAATTGCAGAGTGAGATCCATAATTGCATAATACTATAGACAATACAATCTGAACATCTGCTGTGTTAAGGAGCCTTGTTCTGCATGTCACAGGCACCTCACCCTTCACCTGATGTGTCCTTTGGCACTCTCTCTGTCTGGCTCCCAGGGACTACAGAGTGAAGCTGGCATTCAGGGAGCTATGAGATTGCCCCAGGGCTGGTGGTTCAAAGGGATCAGGAGACAGGGTTTTGGGTGTGGCCCTGCTGGGTGAATGGTTGCGTGCATGAGGGCGTGTTTGATGCTTTTGGAAAGAGTGGTAGAGGTGTGGAGGGAGGCCCACTTGTGCGTCCGGAATCAGGCTACAGAACCCAAGCAACTTGTAGCACCAGGATCGGAGAGAATTCCGGATTGGATGACGGCCACACAGCAGAGGCCTGCCTGTGGCACCGCTGCTGTCGTTGGGTAGGAGGTCCAGGCCGAATCCACAGCGAATATGTACGGGAGGGCAGGCAGGCAGGCGTTCTGAAAGAAGGGGCACCGATCCGGTGCCCGTGGCCCTTTGTAAGGGGGCCAGGCTGAGGAGCCACCCTGTTGCAGGCTGGTTGCCATTTTTTCCTTTACAAAGGGCGGAGGGAGAGGCCCAGGGACAAGGGCAGGTTTGCATTGCTGGTGTGTTACTGCCATCCAGAGGATGTTGTTCCCAAACCCCGTGGTGCCTTCCCTGTGGCTTCCTGGCATGGCCATAAAATGGAGACAGGTCACGGTCCTGTGAGGGATTCAGGATAGGGGCCAGAACAGTTCAGAGGTCCCATGAGGCATGGGGGATGTGCGGCCTTGGGTCTCCTCCTGCTGGGAAGCACTAGAGCCGGGAAGTGGGATGAGGCACCAGCAGCCAGCACTTTAGGCCTGTGGGACACGGAAAGCCAAGGCTCAGGGCCATGGTGGCTGTCATGTTGGGGCGGGACCTCCTAAAGTACCTTCCAGAGAGCCACAGCAAAGGGCTCTGGCAGTGTTTCCTGCTGCAACTTGTTTCTGTTGCAAAAGGTGGCTTCACCAAAGGGGTGCCAGGACTCCGGCAGCCTCAGGGCCACTGTGACCCCAACCTGGACTTCGCCCGTGAGGGGCAAAAGAAAAGCCACCCTGGGCCCTGTGGAGAGCGGGCCCGTCCAGATCCCCTGCCCAAGTCCAGGTAATGGGGCGCAGGCCATCAAGTGGCTGAGGGGCTCCAAGGTCAGCCTCACCAGCAAGGTCATGGAGGAACTAATGGGGAAAAGGTTCACAAGCCGCAGCTGAAGAGAGGGAACGGACAGTGCCATCTGTGGGTGCAGGGCTCCTGCCTGTCAATGTCTGTCCTCACTGCTCGGGTACCCAACCCCCGGGGGGGGCCAAGTCCAGGGTAGCTGCATTGGCAGATGTCAGGGTTCTGGGCTGGTGCCTGTTTGGCCTAGGCCGAGTTCATGCAGAGCTCAGGCAGGCCCCTGCAGCTCCGGAAATGCAGAGCCGGGTCTGAAGGGGACAGGAACATCTGGAAGTCATGAACAGGACAAGATCTGCCAGTTTAGCGCTCTGCAGAGGGACAGCAGTGCGCGAAGCCACGCATGGCTTTCAGAGCAAAGACATTCCGTGTAGCATGAGGGGTGGATTGTGCCACGATGAAAGGGAATACAGCCTGATGTCTTCCTAAGATGAGCATGTAGGACTAAGATAGGGGCAGTGCCGCATTCACATCCACAATTCTGTTCTCCCCATCCAGGGCGACCTTCTCCTTTCCTGGCCTTTGTCCGTGGTTGAAAAGCAGGTGTGTTGCAAGCTTTTAGAAGGCGACCCGGGCATGAAGTGGCCACACCGTCCCAAAGATGAAGTCAGGGCCTTTCAAGACAACGGGAAGGGATGCCCTTTCCTTCTTGCAGGTCGCCTCTGCCTCTCCAGGTCTCGGGCCCAGGTCTGCTGCCGCCTTGGAAACCTCAATGAGGGTTTGTGGTAGAGCCTCCCAATGGGCGCTTGGCTCTAGACGCCTCCGAGGGGCACCTCTCCTTGGCTGGGTGGCCACACACTTGCGTGCGCGCACGCTTGCTAAGGCTATAGGTACACCGGCACACACAGACACAAATGGCCAATCACCGCCAGAGACACGCGCTCAGCCTGAGGGCCACCCCCAGTGAGACTTGCC
>PVIY010055526.1:0-13643 GCA_004026745.1 Myrmecophaga tridactyla | reverse complement strand
AGAAATCCCAGAATGAGCTGAGATTCAGCATCAAGGGATTGAGAAAAACTCTAGAATGAGCTGAGACCCAGCATCAAGGGATTGAGAAAATCTTCTCGACCAAAAGGGGGAAGAGTGAAACGAGACAAACTGTCAATGGCTGAGAGATTCCAAACAGAGTCGAGAGGTTATCCTGGAGGTTATTCTTATGCATTAAGTAGATATCACCTTGTTATCCAAGATGTAATGGAAAGGCTGGAGGGAACTGCCTGAAAATGTAGAGCTGTGCTCCAGTAGCCATGTTTCTTGATGATGATTTTATAATGATATAGCTTTCACAATGTGTGTGATTGTGAAAACCTTGTGTCTGATGCTCCTTTTATCTACCTTGTCAACAGATGAGAGGAACATATGGAATAAAAATAAATAATAGAGGGAACAAATGTTAAAATAGATTTAGTGTGAAATCCTAGTGATCAATGAAAGGGATCAGTAAGGGCCATGGCATGTAAAATTTTTTTTCTGTTTGTTATATTTTTCTGTTGTCTTTTTATTTCTTTTTCTGAATTGATGCTAATGTTCTGGGAAATGATCATGATGATGAATATGAAACTATGTGATGATATCGTGAATTGCTCAGTGTATGTGTTAGGAATGTTTGTGTTTCTTGTAATTTTTTTTAATTAATAAAAAATAAAAAAAAAAACCAATGAGAAATAAAAGCCCAATATCAGTCTTGGAGTATTATGAAAATAGTTTTGACTTTATGGACTCCCTGAAAGTGTTCAGGGACCCCAAAAGGTCCCTAGACCACACTTTGAGAACTGCTTACTCTAAGCATACACCTTGAAAGAGAGCACAGGGAACATTCTTTCGGCAAGTCCCAAGTAAAAGAATTAATGAGAAGAACATCGGTATTCTTAAAATTCTTGATGGGACTCTTTTCTACATTCTAGAGATGACAGTAAGAGATGTTACCCCAATATTGTTTTTTTTAAATCAAGGAGAAAAATGGATTCCCGAAGTGTTACTGCTAAGAGGAGGTATATAATCTTCAGAGATAAGAGGGGTGTGATTACTATGAAAAGCCAGAAGAAGTAATTTACTGTTGAGATTCTGAGCGCTAGAAATGGTTTTGCATAAATTGTGCTCATTCATGCAATTAGTGACTTTCACCAATAGGCAAGATTCAAACCCAGGTCTTCCCAATTCCAAAACACATCCTCTTAACTTCAGCAACATCCTGCATATCTATCAAGCTCATACATGCTTTAGGATCAGGCACTGGGAATAAAGGATAAATAAGACATGGGCCCTGCCCTAAAGGAAAGAACTACCTATTGAGAAACAATTATGTAATCCAATAAGTGCAATAAATGTAATGGATTTATGCTTAAGGTACAATAACAGGAAAAAGGAACGATGTACCTGCAGGAACTGAGTGTGGGGATACGAATGAACATTTGCACACTGGTGTTCATGGTGGCATTGCTCCTGATCCACAATGGTGAAGGTGCCCTAAGTGTGCAATGACTGAGGAATGGAAGGGGAACTATGGTGGGTACACGCAGTCAACTACTGGGCGGCCACAAGAAAGAATGAAGCTGTGAGGCACGCAACTAGGTGCATGAGCCTTAAGGGCTGTATGTTGAATGCAATGTCAGGATCAAAAAGATAAGTATGATCGTGCCTCACTCATATAAACTTGGTGAACTGAAGTCAAGAACATGAGTTATCAAGTTGGGGCCTATTGTAAAGAGTCCTAGATTGTAAAA
This sequence comes from Myrmecophaga tridactyla, assembly GCA_004026745.1. NCBI lineage: Eukaryota > Metazoa > Chordata > Mammalia > Pilosa > Myrmecophagidae > Myrmecophaga > Myrmecophaga tridactyla. The sequence goes on along the minus strand of PVIY010055526.1, from coordinate 11,889 downwards.
AAAAAAAAAAAAAAGAATACTGGATTAAATTGCATGTTGAATGATTATTATTTTCTAACAATCTCTAAGACATTATTCATTTTCCTCAATACTAGCATTACTGGGGTGGTGCCTGGGGTCTGAGGGTGCTATGGTAGAATCAAATTTGAAAGGATGCAATGCTTATCAGGAAAGCCAGAATCAGAGTTAAGTAAGAACCAAGATGCCCAAGTTCTGAAAATGAAATACAAATGGAATGAGAAAGTACGTAGGAAAGTTCGTGACTACTAGAGTCAAGGGTAAGACAGGGCCAGTTGACTAATGTGTGCCTAAACTCTCCTTCTGGACAGACAGATCTCAGGTCACTGATCGAGGGCTATGGCTGGGTTCATGGTGGGGGTGAGACTAAGTAGAGTTGCTCTAAAAGGGAGATTTCTGCACAGAGCTATGCAGAGGATTATTTGGTCAAATTCTGTTGGGGCAAGGAAAGTAAACCACTAAACTGTAAGGAAGTTCCTTTGATTACTGGGTGGACATGTTACATTGACCATTGGTCTGGGCTAGGAGATACTGGGTGTGAACTATGGAGTCTGACCTGGAATCCTTACCCTCCGTATATGTCAGATCACATTGAATTGCACTGAAAATTGGTGTGGTGACTGGTATGCTGGGAGGCTACAGAGAAGTTAATCCATCACCATGGGGCTAATAGCTCATCATGGTGGCAGTAAAGGTTAAAGATAAAAATCTAAGATAATAGTATTTCAGGAACATGATAGAGAGCTTTTAACCATTGTTTACAGAGAGACTTTTATTAATATTGCGCCCTAAAATGAATTTTCCCAACAATGGTTCTGTTTTTATCCCCAGTTTTTGATATCCTCTTTTTGAAATATAAGAGGTTAATGTAAAGTAAAGTAATAATGAAACATCTATGGAGTGTTTGCTGTGAGTCAGTCACTATTCTGAATTTTACATTACTTCACTTAAACCTCATGACAACACTTTGGCATAGGTGTCTAAATTACTACCATTTTACAGACGAGAAACCGAGGCTCAGAGAGGATATATAATTTTCCCAAGGATACACAAAAAAATGGCAGAGCAAGGATTTATTATGCTGCTTCTGGTGTGGCAGGCCTAGAGTGGAAGGACCCTCTGCCTTTGCAACCTCTGCTCGTAACCACCATCAGACTGCCACGGCCAGCCAGGGTGAGACAGGGGCTCCTAAGCGGTTTCTTCACAAGGGAACCCCTGACCTCCTAGCAGTCTGCACCTACCTTCTCCAGGGTCAGCTCATGGTTCTTTGCCTTGCTCTATTCCAGTCACACAGGACTCCTACTTCCTTGAATTTGCCATGCCCCTTTCTACCACTTAGGGCCTTTACATAAGCTGTAACTTCTGCCTGTAATGCTCTTTCCTAGGCCACTCCTACTCATATTCCATTTGTTCGTTTAAAGATTAACTCCTTAAGGGTGGCTTGTCTTGACCTCCCAAACTAGGTTAAGTTGCCTTTTCATGTGTTCCCACAGCACTCTGAATTTATCCTTCACAGTTCCCTTTGATCTCTTCTGCAATTTTAACATTTAAATTTAAGCATAAAGCTTTGTCCATATTTCACATTATTTTCTTGGGGCAGAGTCCTAGAAGGGGAATTGACAGGTCAAAGGATATATGCCTTTTTAAATAATTTGGTATACATTTCCTAAATGCTTTCTAGAAAAGCTCTAGTAATTTAAACACCTATCATGAGCACAGGAAAGCCCATCTTCCCCAAGTCTTGCTGGCACATAATACCATGTTTAAACGATCTTGATTACTTAAAATACGATTAGTTAAAACTTAAAACATGCTCTGTTAACCTAATGACTTCTCTAATAAAGAAAAAAAGTTATAACATTTTAAAATTTGTATTTCATTAATTCTCCATGAGGTTGAAAATTCTTTTATGAACTAACTAGCCCTGTGACTTTCAATTCTATGAATTATCTGCTAATTTGTCTTTTACTGGTGTCTTTGGTCACTTTTTTCTAATGGATTTAAAACAGCTCTTTTAAAAGTAAGACTCTCAATCCTTAGCCTACTATACACACTGAAAATAAAATTTTCCAGATTTTTTCTGCCTTTTCATTTTATGATGTGTTTAACAGAAAAAAAGTTAAAAATGGTTAGTTTGCAGTTAGTACGACCCGAATATTCAGTAGATATTAAGTTGGCAGAACTGTCACTGGCTACTGCCTGTGATAGGGCCCAATCCCTGTTACCATCCTGAGTGTCTCTTGTTTCACTCATGTCTTATTTTCGTCATGTCTAATTTGATCCCTTATCTGATGGCCTCTCGGTTGGGAGAGACAATCAGCCATTGGGCTGAGCACGCCACTTTCCTGCAGGTATGCCAACAATGCAAGTCGTGAATGTTCTTTACCCATTTCTCAGGGTTATGCTTGCAGTGAGCCACCTAGACAGATGAGGTAGTGTCTCTCCCCCACCCTCAGCAAAGAGCAGCTTGCTATCAAAATGGAAGAGTCCCCCAATTCAGTGTTGTTTGGTTGTGATGTGAACCCACTTCATGCACAGCATCCATTCAGACCCAGGAGTGTCACCCTCATGGGACTTGGAGTACATGGGGAATCAAAGCAAATCAGCATGATGCTCATGCTGTTTGCTGTGTCAAGAGTACATAAAGTCCTTTGTCTGTGACTCAGGAGTCTCATGTCTTCTGCTAGCATGCATCAAACAGTCACGTGCTAGATTGTCATCTGGCAAGTAGGGTAAAATCCCAGACCATTACAGCTCTTGATACTCAGTGCCAGCCATAAGTCTTTCCCCATTCCAAGCAGCCCATCAGCTTGCATGGCTAGGTACTTGCCAGCCCAGTTCAATAACGAGCTAACCTGTAAAGTGCCAGTAAACAATCAAACATACTGCTAAATGCATATTAACCTAACAGATAGGGCCCCGTTACTATGACACTACCTCAAATAGGGCTTGGCATAAACCTGGTTGCTTCCATGACAAATCAAGACAGTTATTTCTGTCCTTTCCATCCCTGACCTCTATATCACTTGATACTGTGGGCCACCCTGTTTAAAGTTCTCTTTTCCTTTAGCATCTCTGACATTGCCTGCCTGTCTTCAACTTCTCTGATAGTTTTTTCCATCATTTACAAGCTCCTCCTTGTTTTCCAATCTCCAGATGTATGCATTTTCCAAGAGCACAGATTCGTTTTCTATGGACATTTCACTCATATGAAATGTCTTCTAATGATTCTTAAGTTAAATTTGGCCCTGAATTTCAGCCCCTAATTTCCAATTATCTACTAAATCTTCACCTGGATGGTACTCTAAAAACAACATATCCAGGACCCAATACATTACCTTTCCTCCCAAACTATGCACTTTTCCTGACTTGTGTATTTATTGTTAATGACATCTTCCCGAGCTCACTAAACATTGTAATCTCAGACTGATTTTGGAATCTTTTGCTCTCCACATTCTACTAGCTGCCAAAACCTGCAAATTCAACAACCACAATGCCTCTCACGTTGATTTCTTAATTTTTTTTTCACTTCCAGAACCCTAATTCAGATTCTTATATTCTCTCACCTGGTTTATTCCTACAATGTCCTGATTTTTATGCTTCTGACTTCCCCAAACTAATAAACCCTACTTCTAGATTACTAACCCTAAGGAATACCTCTGATCACAGCATTTTCTTGCTTAAAAACTTCAACAACTTGTTATTGTCTGTAGGATACAGTTCATATTCAAGAGCCAGCTGACCTTTCTGATTTTAGCTTCCATATTCTCATATATACTCTATACACCAATGAAACAATGTTGATGTTACTCAAACACACCCCTTGCTCTCCTACCCTCTTTGTGCATATTGTTCTTTCTCTTAGAGTTCACACCACCCCAGCATCCAAACCATTCTCCTAAAGTGTTTGCTAAACTTAAATCCTTCAGGGGTCATATCAAATATCTTCTCTTGAATTTGACCAATAAAGTAAAATTTGTATATTTATTTTTAAGGCACACTTATAACATTCTATGTCATCCTACAGTTTTTTTTATATCTTCCTTATATTTTTCCTTATGAGTAAAAGAATGCCCATTTTAATACTGATCAGTCCAAAATTATTTCTATAGTGGATTCATTCATCTTTTTTCAATATTTTCTACAGGAAGTGTTTGAATATGCATCAGCAATTCAATACTGTCAAAATTATGAATGCCATATATTTTAACCCACATTATATGCCATAAACATTAAGTTCTTTTGTTTGGTTGCTTCTCTTTTATTCATTTGTGTGACAAATGTTATTGAAATTTACAACACATCTAATACTGTTTAAAGCATTGTGGACACAGTGCTGTACAAAACAGGCCAAGTGCTTGTGTCCTAGTAAGGGCTAAGAAGCAAATTAAAGCAGGGAAAAGGTGATAGAGAGTGTTGCAAGTTGGAGAGGGTAGTGGGGTTTGTTGCTATTTTACCTAAATTGGGCAGGGAAGGTTTCACTAAGAATAAAACATCTGAACAAAGACTGGAAATAAATGAGAGTGTGAGCCATGCAGGTATCTGAGGAGGAAGATTCCAGCAAGTACAAAGGCTTAGGAGGTGAGTGTGTGCTAGATACATTCAAAGTACAGTAAGGAGACCCACGTGGCTAGAACAGAGTAAACAAAGGAAAGAGTGGTAGAAACTGTAGTTAGACAGTGTAGATCATGTAGTCTTGTGAGTTATTGTGAGATCTGGCTTGTACTATGAAAGATTTCTGAGCAAAACCGTAACTTGATCTGACATATTTTACAGGGATCAGGCTACTGTGTGGAGAACAGATTGACAGAAGGGTAAACCCAGGAAGATGTGGTAGGAAGCTTTTGCAATGATGCAGGGTAGAGATGACGGTGTCTTGAACCAGGTTGGCAGTGACACAGGTGGTAAGAAGTGGCAGGACTCGGGACATATTCTGAAGGTGGAGCCAAAAGCATTTGCTGATGGATCGGATGTGGGGCGCAACTGAATAAAAGGAGTAAAAAATGATTCAAATGATTTTGTCTTAAGTCACTGTAAGAATGGGGATGCCATTTAGGGAGGTGATGAAGGCTATAGGAGAAGGTTTAGAGGAGGAGAAATAAGTTTGGGTTTGGATAGGAGAAGTCTATAGTTTTGGGGAATTGTCAGGGAAAGGAGAAGCATCAGTTTAGGAGTAATTACTAAATAAATGGTATGTAAAGTCATAAGACAAGATCAGATTATCTAGAGAAACAGTAGAGATAGAAATGAGAAAAGATCCCAGGACTGACCTGGGAAAATCTATTATTTAATGCTGGGAGAGTATGAGAAACCAGAAAACTCAAGAAATACAGTCAGAAAGATCAGAGGAAACTAAGAGAAAGCGCTGTTCTAAAAGCCAAGTAAATAGTTATTCATTTGGTTTTAATAGTTTCAGATCATTAGGGTCATTTAGCCAGCTGATCCTAAAACATCTTGGAATATCAGAGAGTCCAAAATAGCTAAACTGTTCCTAAAATGGGGCAATTTAGACCAACTTTTTTTTCAATAAGATGGTTCACTATCCAAGTTGATGTATAAAAATGAATTAATCTACTTAAACATACCTTGAAAGAACAAATTTGGTTACCAGAAATGTTTAATCTTTCCAGGTGTTCATTGGGGTCAAGACATCGACCTTTAATTTAAAAAACAAGATGAAAGAAAAATTAAATTTCTTGTTTTACTTCCTGTTCATATTCTGTTACATTTATCAGCTGCAAAGAGTCACCGTTTCTTACACATAAACAAGTCATACCATGAATTTCAACAACTGACTAATGGGCAATAATTCCACCTATAAATCCATAGGTTTAAAAATGCTTTGGAAAGATAGATTACAAAAGAAGTCTAAAAGAAAGAAATCCTAGAGTACTTTTTATACTGAAAAAAAATTATTGCAGAATTATCTCATATTCCAAATGAAATAGTACATACCAATGCTGTTTATTAGATTTCCAGCAAGGTTGAGATCATTTAAGTTCTTCAAAGTCTGCAAGCCCTAAAAATTTAGATAAATAAAATTTAGAAAAACAAACCACATTAAACTGTATTTACAAATCATCTGGTCAATCTGGTTAGTTCACTGGGTTCTTTGAGCACTGGGTACTGTGTAATTCAGAAGCATGGGGGAAATTGGGCACCTCACTGAAGCTTTGTTTCTCTATAGTGGAACCAGGAGAGAGTTCTTAGAGGAGAAGGGAACTGGGAGGGAAGTAGAGAGGGAAAAGGGGAGAGGAGTAGGAAAAAGAATATATCACACAGAATGCACTGTATAATCTCAGACAAATTATATAACCTCTCCAAACCTCATTTTTTTTTAACCTGCAAAGGAGGAATAATAACACCTACCTCTCATGCGTGGTATGAGGAGTAAAGGAAATGATGTATATGAAGCTCCCTGTACATTATAAAATGCTATATACATGTTACTTATTTTTAACAGCAATAATTGTAATAGTCATGAATATTATGTCCCTCAAATATAGGACCTTGAACACAGTGTTTTAAACTTTACAATAGTAATTTACCTTATATATAAATCATTGAAATGATCTTACCTCAATATTCCTAATTGCATTGTGGTTCAGCCAAAGAACCTTTAATCTAGTTAATTTCTCTAAATTTTCTATTTTGGAAATTTTATTATAATATAAATACAGTTTTTCCAAATGTCTACATTCTTGAAGACCTCCAATTTTCTGCAAAAGGATATTAAATAGTATTAATATGTTTTGCCATTCATCTTTTTATTAAACAAACTGTTTTTAATAAAATAGGTTTCTGAGTACATTTTTAAAAAACTACATTTATTGCAAAACCAATATCCAGCAAAATGAACCAAAAATTTAAAAGCAAAATAAAATAATCCTTCCACCCAAATATAAGTATTTCAATTTTACACGTGCTTTTTAAACTTTTATCAACTCAATACCTATTTTAATGGTTATAATCATAAAAGCATGCATAATTTCATAATTTTTATTTGGCAATATAAAAGGCTTTCATAATCTTTAGAATTTTAGTATTTAATAATTACAAAATATTTCATGAAGTTGATGATCAAGTTCCTAAGAATTACCCCACATGTAGCATATTTATCTTTCAATTTTAAGCCCTTATAAATACTACTGCAACAAACATGTTCATGCAGTCAATAGTTTTGGGCTTTTAGAAGAACATCGTAGGATAGGAAAATATGAGTCAAAAGGTATGCACACGGTTCTGTGACTTTATATATTGTGATATTACTATTCAAAATAGATGTATTAATTTCCATACAACCAAGAATGTCTAAATAAACCAATTTCACTACTAACCAAGATTGGGTATTATTTGATTACTAAAAAGTAGAATATATTTGTTTTAGATCTTTATTTCTTTTTTCTATTTTTAATGAATCTATTTCTATTTTTATGCCCATTTACCTCTTATGACCCTTGCACATATGTTTAAATGGATTATTTTTCTAAAGTCAAAACAATTCAGGATAAAATTCTCTATGGAAGGTCATGGGTTTAGACTTACCTCTATGCAGCATTCAGCAATCCAAAGTTCTTTAAGTACTGCACAAGTCTCTAATCCTGAAATTTCTTTAATATCTTGAGCAACAATTGTGAGACTTGTTAAATTTGGAAATAACGATAATCCAACCATATGGGGATACCCTGAGAAAAACATCTCCAGTTTTGAAATATCTGATCCTTCTTGTTCAACCACCTCATAAGATAAACCATTACATAAACACTGTTTTAAAAGAAAGAAACCAGGTTATTATCTATTTAAAATAACCCAGAAATGATTTTTGCCATTAGAAATTATAAACTATCAACTGCACTGATACCATTTTGTACTCTCATTAGAGTATAGTGTACATGTAATTTTTCTATGCTTCCAAAAGCCATGGAGTAGAAAAGATTTCCAGATGGTCCTTCAAGACCCTTAAATGTTCTATTTAATATCCTCGTATATGTAGCCCAAGAGAAGTTTTGGCTTTGACTCACTAGTTCTTTAATTATTTCCTCTTGGTTTAGGTTTTCACACTCAATCATCTTCCATTAAGAATAATGGTCATAATAATGTATCTGTAAAGAAAATGAAAAATTAGAATAAATACTAGAATCATGTCATCCCAAGTTGAAAGGAACATTAAAGCTATTTAGGCTGAACCAACCCCTGCCTTGCTTGAAATCTTCACATAGTCATTACCATTTCTCTGTCTAGACCCCAAGACAGTACATCCCACCTCTGAAGTTTTTTCCTATTAGAAGGTTATTTTGAGTTTAATTCTGTCTCCTCATAACTTCTCTCCATTTGTTGTCATTCCACCTCCTTGGCTCAGATAAAACAAGTGTAACTTCATTAAACGGGCTTCCCGTAACTGAAGAAAGCAGTCACCTTCCATCTACACAACAGCCTAGCACCCTCTTCATTTCCTTTAGTTCTTTCACTAGATATCCCTGTTTCTCTGCTCTCAGCATGTTCCAGTATATCCTCCTTACACTGTGCTGTCCATTCTCTAAGTATATTCAAAGAGCAAAGAGAAAATCCTCAGGGCTTAGCAACCTAACTGGCATGGTAATAAATATTTATCAAAATGAATTCACCTATTTCTCCTTCACTCCAGATGACATAAATCAGTTAATACGTAACTAGCTTCAATACAATTTAACACACTTTTTCAAAATTTTTAATATTTTCATTATATTATTCCAATTATATTCTACTTAAAAAGTACAGGAATCCCAGATTTAATATGATGAACTGTCAAGTGAGAAAAGCAAGATGGATAAGAAAGGTACATATTATGATCCCATTTTCTACAGTGATAACGCCCATAGATATCTGTATGTATATATCTGTGTATTATGTAAGGAGAAAAATATGAAAACATATAGACTAAGCTGCTAACATGAATTACCTTAGATGCAGATGAAATCTGATGGGGTCAGTCAGGAGATAGAAATAGGGTAAGATATTGGGTAACTGGAGCTGAAGGGATACAGATTGTGCAATAGGACTGAATATAAAAACTCAGAAATGGACAGCACAATACTATCTAACTGTAATACAATTATGTTAAAACACTGAATGAAGCTGCATGTGAGAATGACAGAGGGAGGAGGGCTGGGGACAAAAATGAAATCAGAAAGAAAGATAGATGTTAAAGATTGAGATGGTATAATCTAGGAATGCCTAGAGTGTATAATAATAGTGAATAGTACAAGGTACAATCTTAAAAATGTTTTTGCATGAGGAAGAACAAAGGAATGTCATTATTTCAGGGAACTGAAAATAGATGGTAATTAATATTTTAAAATGTCATCTTCTGTGTGAGACTAAAGCAAAAAATGTGTATTTGTTACAAAATTTATATTTTGACTAGAGCATTTCCTAATATAACTTATGTAGATAGTTTGATTGAACGCCATAAGTACTTGGAATCTCAGGTAGGACATGAGATTTTGCTGGTTTGTCCAGAGTGATGCCCTGATGAATCCCAGAATGATTCGATCAGTGAGTGGAAAAGTATCTGCAAAGCTCCCTTCAGGGAATGGTGAGAATGGGGAGAAATTCAACTTCCCCAAGTTGAATTCTTGATATTCTCACAAGCAGTGTGGACAACCAAAGCTAAAGGCTGAGCCCCCAGTCTTGGGGTTTGTTCATATGAAACTTAACCCCACAAAGGATAGGTCAAGTCTACTTAAAATTTAGGCCTAAGAGTCACCCCCAAGAGAGTCTCTTTTGTTGCTCATATGTGGCCTCTCTCTCCAGCCAACACAATGAGCAGTGTCACCACCCTACCCCTCTCTACGTGGGACATGACTCCCAGGGGTGTGGACCTTCCTGGCAACGTGGGACAGAGATCTTGGAATGAACTGAGACTCAGCATCAAGGGATTGAGAAAAACCCTAGAATGAGCTGAGAATTAGCTGAGAATTTTGGTCGGGAAGCTGAGAAAACCTCGACCAAAAGGGGGAAGAGGGAAATGAGACAAAGTGTCAATGGTTATCGAGAGGTTATCCTGGAGGTTATTCTTATGCATTAAGTAGATATCACCTTGTTATTCAAGATGTAATGGAGAGGCTGGAGGGAACTGCCTGAAAATGTAGAGCTGTGTTCCAGTGGCCATGGTTCTTGAAGATGATTGTATAATGATACAGCTTTCACAATGTGACTGTGTGATTGTGAAAACCTTGTGTCTGATGCTTCTTTTATCTACCTTGTCAACAAAGGAGTAGAACATATGGAATAAAAATAAATAGTAGGAGGAACAAATGCTAAAATAAATTTAGTTTGAAATGCTAGTGATCAATGAAAGCACGGGGTAAGGGGTATGATAGGTATAATTTTTTTTTTCTTTCCTGTGTTCCTTTTATTTCTTTTTCTATTGTTTTTTTATTTTTCTGAATTAACGCAAATGTTCTAAGAAATGATCTATATGCAACTAGGTGATGATATTGTGAATTACTGATTATGTATGTTGATGTTTTATTTTGTTTCTTAATTTTTTAATTAATAAATTTATTTTTTAAAAAATCTGATGGGGTCAGAGTAGAAATGAGAAGTTTCATGGCGGTATCTAGGTAGAAATGGAAACAAAAAATAAACTACACTTTTAAAAAAGCATCATTAGTATGAACACACCAACACTTATTAACTCATTCTACTGTAGATAAATATTTAGCCATCTCCAATAGTCCAGGTAAATATTTAGTTCCATTGCAGTTTGGGTCTAACATTGTAGCTCTGAACATTTTTGTCAGGCAGAACATAGGTACTCATTTATTTTGATTTACATCAAAGAGTAGAATGAAAAAGAGACAATTATTACATACAACAACATGGATGAAACTCACAAACACAATTTTAAGCAAAAGAAAAGCTACAAATAATGAATGCATACAGTATGACTCCAAACATCTGAAGTTTGAAAACAAACTAATCCATGGTGATAGAAGTTGGAAGAGTGCTTACCTTTCAGTGGGGGTGACTAGGAAGAGGCAAGAGAGAGGCTTTAGAGTGCTGAAAAAGATATATTTCTTAATCTGGGTGCTGTTTAAAGGGGGTGTGTTCACTTTGAGAAAATTATACACCCAAGATATGTGTGATTTCTATGTGTATGTTATCCTTGACTAAATTTTTACTGAAATGTTATTTTAAAAGCATATATATAAAATGACTTACTTTTTTATGTAAAATTATGTATAAGTGCAGATATGCAAATTTAAAAAAATTAAATTTTTAAGGAGAAAAGACGGTTATTTGAGCCCATGTATTTTTCCTATCAACCCTCCTGAAATTCCACTGGAATGACTAGAGAAATATGAAAATTAAAAGGAAATGTGTAGCAGTACTAGGAAAAGGACATTGATTACCAGAAATGTGGAGCAAGTTCTTTTAAAAATGAAGTATGGTACTTTCAGGAAGCCGGCAGAGTGGAGTGAATTGAATTCTCTCCTGCTCCGTGGGACAAGATAGGGGACGTGGAGAGAATGACAGGACTGTGGTCCCAGGGCATGAGTTATCCAAGAGGGTTTCCAGGGTTTTGGGGGGAGGAGAAAGGTGGGGGGATACAGGTGGGGAGAGTGGAGTGGGTGGGCTAGACCACGATCCACCAGGGTGGGCTGCAGTATGCGGGGAAGTGGGGATTGGAAGGAACTGACCACCCCTCTGCTGTAGCCGGGAGCCATCCACTGCGAGGGCTGCACCACGGGGCGCTGGGGGTACTGGCTATCAGGAACAGCCGTCCCGGTGGGCGTGGTGTGTGCTGGATCCACTGGATGCAGCTGCGCCCTTGGGCGTTGGTCGGCTCCCCTGTCCCCTGCCCCAGGACCAGCTGTCCTGCCGCCG
>PVIY010055524.1:0-13693 GCA_004026745.1 Myrmecophaga tridactyla | reverse complement strand
CTGCAATTGTTTAATTTATCCCAAGTCTAAATCCAGGAAAATGTTTCCATATTTCTTAAAGATCTTTCATTTTACTTACTGAAATTTGATAATTAGATTTTATACAATTTCTCTTATCCCATCTATTTACATTTTAATAATGATCTGATTACTACAGTTACAATTGCAAAAGTATTGGAAAAATAATCAAATCGAATAATATTAACAAACATAGCCTATTCTGTAGCATTTTTTATGTTTAATGCTCTAGTTTGCTAGCTGCCAGAATGCAATATATCAGAACAGGAATATCTTTTACAAACATCATCTAAGATTAAAGCAGCTGGATTGCAATTTAAAGATTTCAGGAATTTCCTGCTGTCTACTTCAATATACTAGAAATCAAAAAAGAATGTATGTATAATGATTCAGTAATCAAAACTATCCCTTAAATCTTGATTTCTCACTTACAGATCAACTTTGGAATATAATACAGTTTTTTTTTTTAACATGGGCAGGCACCGGGAATCGAACCCAGGACCTCTGGCATGGCAGGCGAGCATTCTTGCCTGCTGAGCGACCGTGGCCTGCCCTATAATGCAGTTTTGAATGATTATTTTGTTGATTAATAATTTGTACAAATGACAGACTCTCTAAACCTCATTTTTCTAATTTGTAAAACAAGAATATGATATCTATCTCATTATTAGGGTTTGAATAGATTCACCATAATACATGTAAATCATTTTGAATAGTGCCTGATACTTAGTAGGTAATCATAATTAGTAGCTCTTGTTATTCACTCATTCAATATACTGCATACCTATTCTGTGGCAAGCATGTTAATAGGTTCTGAGGAAATATGGCACCATCCCTGATTTCAGGGACTGAAGTCTACTGATAATTAATTAATCTAAAACAGATAACAGAAACTATTATTTTGGCCATTGATCACAAGATTAAAATAATTCCTTTATAAAATAAAAGTAGATTTTATTTACTCACTAACAGAATGATAAAAAAAAATTTTAGATTTGTAAAGTTTGTGTTTTCCAAATCTACCAATTAAAACTGTGGTTTTAATTTGTTAAATTAAAGATATAAACCAAGTAGACTTTTGGAAATTCTTAGTTTTTAGAATTTGATTATCATCAAGGATTTCAGGACCTCGTACTTACTAATATTTATCTATTACCTCATTTCTAGTTCTTGATACCTTAGGGTACCATGTTATTGGAAACATACACACACACACACACGCACACACAAAATACACATATGAGGAAAGCCCCACAAGTCAAAGCTAAAATCAGGAGGGAGAATCAAAGTCTCAACTCAAACTAAGCTTGTTTGTGTGAGTGCACTGACTTTAAGGAGGTGATATAGTACAGTGGTTAAAAGAACAGACTCTAGAGCCAGATGTTTAAATTTGATGCTCATTCTAGCACTATTAGCTATATAAACTTATACACAATCTCTCTGACATGAGTTTCCTCATCAGTAAAATGAGGTCTGAACTAACACCTACTTTTTACAGTTATTATAAGGATTGAGTTATTATATGTAAAATACTTAGAAAAATGGTGCATGACAAGTGCCCTATGTGTCAGCCGTTATTGTTGGCTATATTGAAACATAAGGTAAGTTTGACTTCATTAAAGCCACATCCTTCTGATAAATGTATGAAATTAAAATAGATTAAATAGATATCCTTGTTTTAACTACTCTTTCTTTGTTAAAGCTGTTTTATTGAGTTATACTTACAAACCATACAATCCATCCAAAAGGTGCAATCAACGGCTTTTAGCATAATCACAGAGTTGTGCATCCATCAGAACAATAAATTTTAGAGCATTTTCAATGTGCAAAAAGAAAAAAAACCCATACCCCTTAGCAGTTACCTCTCAATCCTGCTATCTCTCCCCTGTCCTACATAACCCCTAACTTCTTCTTTCTCTCTATATATATTTATTTACATTTACATTTTATACAAATAAGATCATATAATATGTAGTATTTTGTGTCTGATTTCTTTCACTTAGTATGATTTTTATTTGTTATTTTTTAATTAGAGATGTTGTAGGTTCACATAAAAGTCATGTAAAAATGCAACATTTGCATATACTCCCCTATTGATAGTTTGCATAAGTGTGGTACCTTTGTTGCAATTGGTGAAACAATATTGAGATAGTACTATTTACAATTAGTCCACAGTTTATATTTGGAGCATTTTTTCCAAATATCATCCTATCATTAACACCATGTAATTGTGTCATACATTTGTTAAAATTCATTAAAAAAAATTCTTCTCCTTTACTATTAACCCCAGTACCCCATCCGCAACAGGATTCCTCAAGTCATACAGTACCATATTTTATCTTCTAACTTCCATTCTAGTAACATACATGACCCAAAATTCCCTTTGCTATTACATTCACAGACATAGTTCAGTGCTGTTGTTTACACTCAGAATAATGTGCAACTATCATCACCATCCATTTCCAACTTTACAAACAACTTACAAATAGAAATTCTATGCAAATTAAGCATCAGCTCCCTATTTTGTACAACAGTCTATACCCTGATAACCTATACTCTAGATCCTATCTCTATGACTTTATTTTTATAATTAGTTCATATCGGTGAGATCATAGAATATTTGTCCTTTCATCTCTGTCTTATTATACTCAGCATCATGTCTTGAAGGCTCAACCATGTTGTCACATGCATCAGGGCTTCATTCCTTCTTAGGGCTGAATAGTCCATTGTACATATATACCACATTTTGTTCATCAATTCACCAGTTGATGGACTCTTCTGTTGCTTCCATTGTTTGAAAATTGTGGATAATGCTGCTATGAACATCAGTGTGAAAATATCTGCTCATGTCCCTGCTTACAATTCTTTTTGGTATGCACCTTTCAGTGGGATTTCCAGGTCATGTGCTAGTTCTATACTTAGATTCTTGAGGAGCTGCTAAACTGTCATCCACAGCAGTTGTACCATTTTACGTTGTAAACAGCATTGAATGAGTATTCCTTTTCCTCCACATTGTCTCCAACATCTGTAATTTTTATGATAGTAAGCATTTTAGTGGATGTGATATGGTATCTTATTGTTATTTCAAATTATATTGCCATAATCACTAGCAATGTTGAGGGCATCTCTTCAAGTGCTTTATAGTCATTTGTACAACCTATTTTGAGAAATGTCTGTTCAAATCTTTTGTCCATTTTTTAGTTGGGTTGTTTGTCTTTTTATTATTGAATTGTGGGATTTCTTTATATATTCTGGACAAAAAGTCCTCATTGGATCTGTGGTTTCCAAACATTTCCTCCCATTGTGTATGTTGTTTCTTCATGTTCATGATGGAATCTTTAATGCACAGAAGTTTTTAATTTGGGGGAGGTCCAATTTATCTATTTCTTCTTTCATTGTTTGTGCTTTGGGTGTAAAGTCTAAGAAAGCATTGCCTAACACAAGACCCAGAAGATGCTGCCCCATATTTTCTACTGGTTCTTCCAGGGGTGCAAGTAGGCCTTTGATTTTAGCTCTTCTTTTTTAATGCAAGCATGTAGCACTATGAATTTTCCTTTCAGCAATGCCTTCACTACATCCCATAAGTTTTAATATGTTGTGTTCTTATCTTCATTTCTCTGAAGATACTTACCAATTTGTTTTGCAATTTCTTCTTTAACCCACTGATGGTTTAAGAGTGTGTTTTTTAACTTTCATATATTTGCAGATTTTTCAGCTCTCTGCTTGTTTGTAATTTCCAGTGTCATTCCACTATGGTCAGAGAATATGGTTCTATACTTTCATTCTCTTTAAATTTATTGAGACTTGTGTGACCCAATATGAACATATGGTCTATCCAGGAGAATGATTCATGTGCCCTTGGAATAATGTATAAACTGTTGTTTTGGGTTGCAATGTATTATATATAACTATAACATCTAGTTCACTTGTCATATTATCCAAGTTTCCTTATTGATTTTCTGTCTAGATGTTCTATCTATTGATCAGTGTGGTGTACTGAAGTCTCCAACTCTTATTGTAGAGGTGTCTATTTCTGCCTTCAGCATTTCCAGTGGTTACCTCATGTATTTGTGGCACTCTGGCTAGCTGTATAAATATTTATGATTGTTAAATTTTCTAGATGAATTCTCCCTTTTATTAATACATAATGCCCTTCTATGTGTTAATAATATATTTTGACATTTAAAGTCTAATTCATCTTCAATTAGTCCATTCTTTTTTTTTCCCCATGGGCAGGCACCGGGAATTGAACCTGGGTCTCTGGCATAGCAGGTGAGAACTCTGCTTGTTGAGCCACCATGGCCCACCCAGTCCATTCTTCTTTTACATTTAAATCTAATTTGTCTTAAATTAGTATTGCTATCCCAGCTCTTTTTTTCATTATTATTTGACAGAATAGCTTTTTTTCCAATTTTTCACTTTCAACTGTTTGTGGCTTTGGGTCCAAGATGAGTTTTTGGATCATGTTTTTTTATCCATTCTGCCAACTGGTATCTTTTGATTGGGGAGTTTAATTCATTAACATTGAGTGTTATTACTATAGAGGCAATACTTAATTCAGCCATTTTGTTCTTTGGTTTTTACATGTCATATGTTCTTATTGTCTGTCGTTTCATTTATTGCAAAAATCCTTTTCTGCATTTTTGAAATTTTGTGATGTGTCTGATCCTTTTCTTGTTTCTGTATATTTTTTGCATACATTCTTTATGGGTACACTGGGGGTTATGTTAAACAATAACATCTATAATCTACCAATTTGAAAAGATACCAACTTTGCTTCAATAGCTTATGAATTCTCTGCTCTCATAGCCTTCTGTTTATTCACATTATGTAGTTTTTTCCCACTATTCCACTTTATATTTTGCATGTCTGTTATCAGGAAATATACCTTTTACTTGTTCAATTATATTCTTATTCTTATATGAATTAAAGATTGGACTTTTATATTGAAGATAAAATACTACTTGTCTTTACATTTACCCTTTTGTTTACCCTTACAGGTGATCTTAATTTCTTCACCCAACTCCCAGCTACTCTCTTTTAGCTTTATCTTTCAACCTGTTGAACTCCCTTTAGCAATTGCTATAAGGTAGATCTCTTTTTCAAGTACTGTCTCAGTTTATGTTTATCTGTGAATACTCTAATCTCTTCCTCATTTTGGAAGGATGGTTTTGCCAGATAAAGAATTTTTGGTTGGAAGTTTTTGATCTTTCAGTACCTTAAATTGATCCTACCACTGCTTCCTTGTTTCAATGTTTTTTTTTGTTTGTTTGTTTTGCATGAGCAGGCACTCAGAATCAAACCAGGCCTCCTGCATGGCAGGTGAGAAGTCTTCCTGCTGAGCCACCATGGCCCACCTGCTTCCGTGCTTTTAAATGAGAAATCTGTTCTTAGTCCTATTGATGTATATGACAAATCACTTTTCTCTTGCTCTATTCAGAATTGTCTCTTTATCCTCAGCATTTGACATCATGATTAGAATATGTTATTGAGTAGGTCTACTAAGATTTATTCTCTTTGGAGTATGTTGTACTTCTTCAATATGATATTTATGTCTCCCATAAAAGTTAGGAGGTTTTTGGCCGTTATTTCCTCAGATGTTTTTTCTGCTCCTCTTTTGGTTTGTTAAAGCTGCTAGAATGCAATATACAAAAAATGGATTGATTTTTACAATGGAGATTTATTAAGTTACAATTTACACTTCTTAGGCTGTGAATGTTCAACTCATGGTATCAATAGGATGCCAACTGGACTCTGAGAACAGACTACTGAAGTCTGGGACACCTCTCTCACATGGAAGGGCACATTGCCAATATCTGCTGGTCCTTTAATCCAAGGCTTTGTTACTTTCTATTTCTGGCTCTGGTGGCTTCCCTCTGAGCTTCTCTGGAGTTTTTATCTGAGCTCGCTGGACATATTCTGCATGTCCTTTATCCTCTTATAAAGGACTCTAGAGAGGAAAATAAGACCTATCTTCAATGGGGTGGGTCACATCTCAATTGATGTAACCTAATCAAATGGTCCTAAATGTTCCTACTCACTATAGGTCTGTACCCATAGGAAAGGATTAAAAGAATATGACTTTCTCTGGGGGTACCTAACAACTTCAAACTAACACTGACCCTTTTCCCTTCCTTTCTTCTTCTAGAATACCCATGATATGCATGCTTTTGCACTTCATGCTGTCACTCAAGTCCCTGAGACACTGTTCAATGTTTCCTATTCTTTTCTCTATGTATTCTTCTGACTATCTGATTTCATTTGTCCTGTCTTCTAGCCACTGATTCTTTCTTCCACTTATTCAAATCTGTTGTTAAATGCCTCTGGTTTACTTTAGTCTCTACTATTTTGGCTTTCATGCCCATAACTTCTGTGGTTTCTTTTTATACTTTCAAATTTTCCTTTATGCCCACACATTGTCTTAAGAATATCCTTAATCATTTTATGCACGTTTTACTTCATCCACTTGAATTGATTTAGTACATTTGTCTGAATATCTTTGATTAGTTGTTCTACCTTCTGAGTCTCCTCAAATTTTAATTATTTCCATTTATGGAGCCATTTCTTCCTGCTTCTTAATATGGCTTGTGATATTTTTTCCTGGTATTTAGACATCTGATTCCATTTCTAAGGTCCATTTCTCTCTCTTATCAAGGGTTTTACTGTTGATTGGCTTTGTCTTAAGGCTTTTCTTTAACTCCTGTTCTATCTTATTTTCGATCTTTAAGACAATCCATGTTTAACTGTTCAGGTTTTCTTAGCTATAATTCAACTGAATCTCACCCTGAATAGGCATTGCAATTTTTAAGATTCCACTTTTTTGTGCAATTGTCTCACTTTCAGGAGAGAGCCTCTTTTCTCTCTATTCCTTCTCAAAATAGAATTTTGATCTATTCTGTGTTCTGTTCATTGTTCTGAAGACTTTTCTCCCCCACTTCTGTAATTCAAATTCTCTCCCTCACTGTGTTCCATTTTCCTTATACTTTTTAGTTTTTAGACCATGCTTTCTTACAGAACTTCAGATTAAACCCTCCCTTTTATCCTTGATGAGGCTTTTACTCCCTTCAGTAAGTCTCCTGTTAGGGTATCTCACCTCAGAGAGTCAGATTGGGTCAATGCAAAAAGGTGGGTCACATCAGAAAAGTCTTTTCCAGTTTCAGTCAGCTGGAACACATAAAAGTATGAACACCTAAAGGCATGCTCCAGCTAACTGAAACTGGATTGGTCACAACAGATCTTACCAGCCTTTTAATGGCAGTCTTTATCCCACATACCACCCCCAGGACACTTTTTTTGTGGCACTCCTCAGCAACTCCTGATCTGACCTGGGTCTCTGTGGACTTAGGTCCTTGTGCCTGCATATGCATGGAGTTCTAACTAAATTGTTGTGATTCAGCACTCTCTGTCCCCAGGGAAAGGGACTTATGTGCTACTTCCTCTGTGTTGCTCCCAAGCCACCCTGGACTGAGTGAGGAGGAGGGGAAATGGAAATAATTAGTTTATAATGGACTTCTCCTACCTGAGTTTTTATCTGTTTGTTTGTTTCTTCATTTCAACATTTGTGGAGTTGTTCTCCAGTCTCTATCAGAGTTCAAAACTCTCCAGAGTACAAAACAAGTGGAATTTGCCATTTTATTTGCTAAGCCTCTCGGAAGGCTTTTTCAATGGGTGTTTATGTTGCCATGTTGATGACATCATATTTAACTACTTTTAATTGTAGGGCAGGTGGGCTTATGGGTCAGGGACAGAAAGATAGAGACAATTCTATTTAAAACTGGGAACAATATTTAGAGGGTATCTGATCTAATGATGGTGATTAGATCTCATGAAAGAATTGGTCTTTCACAGGAGAAGGGAGGAAATATGAATAAAACTTTAGAAATCGTTGGGCCTTGATAGAGTTCTATAGGATTTGAACAGCCAAACACTGTGCCAGAAGCTCAAGAATAAGTGCCAAAGATGAATTATATCCTCTTCAAAATGTTTCTTAGAGGGACCTAAAAGCCACTGGTATTTAAACCTTATTTATTCATTCCATATTCTGAGTATTATTCTATTAGGATGAAATTTCTAGACTTCAAAAGATGCTAAGAAAACCACTGCATGTTAAAATTGGTCATTATATAATAGAGTGGTATATGGGAATACTGTATTTTATGCATGATTATTCTGTAAATCCACAACTTCTCTAATAAAGAAAAATAAATTTGATTGTTAAAATAGTGATTGATTCATTTTAATTTTCTTTTCAACTCCTGTTCCAATTGCAGTGGCTATTTTCTCCAAAACTGCTACAATTAGAAAAAGGAAAATTTAAACAATTTAAAATCAACTTTGAAGTCCATCTTTAAAATGTGAAATTGTGTGCTAAACATTACATCTTAAATTGTGTTAGGTGCTCAGTACTTAAGATTTTCCACAGTTGAAAAAGGATAACAATGATTATTTCCAAAATGATATAATTTCAAATGTGAGTGGTGTTAAGCTGTGAACAGATATTTTCACCAGCTTTGTATTATGAAAATCCAGTCCTGAAATCCTAAAATATACCTTTTCCCTTCTCTGTTAGAAAACACCCATCCTGTAACAGGAGTATTCTATATCTTTGGACCAGAATCTGTAGTAATATTGGGAAAATATTACTAAACTCACTTTTAAAGCAAAAAAGAGGGACTAATACATTTTCATTTAATATCAGTATGATTGCAGCTGATACCTAGCAGTCTGTGTGATTTATAGCAAGATATTATAGCTTTTCTTGAAGGAGAGATTTAACATACACTTAATTTGGATGAAGATAACATATAGAACTCTATTTTTCTTTTCTTTTATTAAGTTCTATCATCTGACATAATGATCAGATAAAAGCAATGCGTTTCTATTTATAATATAATTATGCTGTGGGACTCTAGAGGCTTCAAGATATTGTCCAGGCAAGTAACAATATGTTTCAAATACAAAACAGACATGTAAATAATAATAGCACATGCAGCTAAGCCAGTTACCTACCAAATAAAAATGATGATAGCTACCAGTTTTGTATATTTGTAACCAGAAGCAAGAAAGCCATCAACTGGTTCATGATTA
This sequence comes from Myrmecophaga tridactyla, assembly GCA_004026745.1. Taxonomy (NCBI): domain Eukaryota; kingdom Metazoa; phylum Chordata; class Mammalia; order Pilosa; family Myrmecophagidae; genus Myrmecophaga; species Myrmecophaga tridactyla. The sequence continues at coordinate 4,588 of PVIY010055524.1, read as the reverse complement.
TGCATTGATATAAATTCAGAATTTCTTCAATTTTCTCCAAAGCATCATAAGAAAGTTGTCACTCTAAAGATAGACATTTTTGAATGAGTTTCTTGCAATTCCTTAATGGTTTTTGTCTTCAAAATGAGTGTTTTAGGTTTGCACTATATTCTAATTTTGTACAATTATTATCATGGGAACAAATTAATACATATCATGCCATTTTTTGTTTCCCTTGCAAATATTGCCTTGAGAATGAAATTGCTTTTGTCCACTTTTCTGGTTGCAATATTTATTACTAGAATGAGATACAATAGTACAATAGTTTTAAAGTCCAAGTAGTCTGTGAATGACTATAAACACTCAATAAACTCATAAACATAGACTTTAACCTATTAAATACTCTAGATTTTGATCAGTCATCGTGACTGCTTTATCATAACAGGTTACTGGGATTGTAAACAGGGAAAATAGAAATGGCTATTGAATCAAACTTCAAAAACCCTGAAAAGGTCAAAGTTGTATAGTTGTATAGATGCTCACTCTCTCCCAGAATATATAACGTTTCACAATTTCAGGGAAACCTTGGATTTTAGTTATAAGTAGATACAGCAACAAGCTAATAAGAATCCATTTTCTAAAAAGTGAGAGAAGACACAAAGAAAATATTTAGCCTCCTTTTGTAGGAATTCTTACAATACTATTGGGGAGTTTCTTTTGAATTCTCTTCTTCAATGAAAATCAGGCATATCATTGGTTAAATGTTTAAGTCAGTAGAATATCAGAGTTATTTATGTATACTTTAGATCATTAAATCCATGGAGATCTCTGTACTGTAGCAATTTTCAACCTTGGTGTGACAAAGTATTATTATGTGTGTTTTTTATGTGCCAAGCATTGTAATAAGTTCTTTTTCTATTTATTAGAGAAGTTTTAGGTTTACAGAACAAACATGCATAAAAAACAGAATTCCCATATACCATCTTATTATTAACACATTGCATTTGTGTGGAATATTTGCTAAAACTGATGATAGCATCATTTTTATAATTGTAATGTTAACTTATACTCCATGGTTCAACTTAGGGTTCACCATTTGTGTAGTGTAGTTCCAGGGATTTTTTTGAAATTTTTATTGTTACCCTATATACACTCTAACGTTTCTCCTTTTAGTTAATATTTAGATATATATTTCAGTGTTGTCAATTACATTCACAATGTTGTCCTACCATCATCACCATTCATTACCAAAATGCTTCCATCATTCCAAATAGAAATGCTGTACAATTTAAGCCTTAATTTCCAACTCCGTAACTTTACACTCTCCCTTGGTAACTTACATTCTAGATTCTGACCCCATGAGTTTTCTTACCCTAATTATTTCAAATCAGTGAGATCATATAGCATTAGTTTTTGCATCTGGCTTATTTCAGTGAACATGATGTCTTAGTAGTTCATTCATGTTGTTGCAGGTATCAGAGTTTCAATCATTTTTTATGACTCAATAATATTGAATTGTATGTTGTAGTAGCTAGGGTTGTCTAGAGAAACATAATCAGCAGGAGATATCTATACGTATAAAATTTATGAAAGTGTCTCATGTAAGTGTGGGAATGTGCAGTCCAAGTTCTGTATGGCAAGTTGCAAGCTGGTAACTCTGATGAAGGTCCTCAATGAACTCTCAGGAGAGGCTGGCTGGACAACTGTAGGAATGGAAGAATCCAGAATCCACAGGCCTGGCTGTGAAGCTAGTGACTCCAATGAAGGGTCTGGCTGAACTCTTTAGGAGAGGCTTCCTGACTGAAGCAGGAAGAGTGACTGTCTCTTCTGAATCCTCCTTAAAAGCCTACCAGTGATTAGATTAAGTGTCACTCATTGCAGAAGGCATTCCCCTTAGTTGATTACAAACACAATCAGCTGTGGATGCAATCAATGTACTCATGACTTAAGTCCATGAAATGTCCTCATAGTAACAGTCAGGAAAGCACTTGCCCTGCCAGATGCCAAGGCACCACCACCTGGCCACATTGACATATGAAACTGACTGTGACAGTCCACCCCTTGTCAACTTGGCAGTTATACACATCACCTTAAATCATACTTAATCTCTAAATAGAAAACAATAACAGGCAAATTTTTCCTTGCCTAAAAATACTCAACAGTCCTGCATACAACTGGAAATGCATTAAATCTCCCCAAAATAGGGTGCAAGTCCTTGGGTAACATTCACTCTTAAACTTGCTATCTTACGACTTAAACACTATAAAATGACAAAACAGTATTACAGTCCTCATTTCTTTAATTGGTCATGTGATCATAGTTCATATTTACCACTACCTTCTTCCATTACCCATTCCATTTTCCCTTTAATCTCAGCAAGCACTGCAGCTGGATGTGGTTCTTTGCCTCATCAGGTGACCCAAACCTTCATTCCTGAAGTTTCAGAGCCATTGGTAGTCTTGCCTGGATTGGGTTGTTGGCAGTTTTTTATTGATTTTAATCACAGGGCATCGTAGAACTAAAAGATGCATTGGGGGACTTCCTATATTCCAGGAAAACTCTTCTTTACTCCATCGTGTAGCTGTGATCCTATTTCCCCCTGATAGTCGGGTCAATCACCTGAGCCAGTAAAATAATCCCCTCCTTGGCTTGTGGATCCAAGGGCATGAGTAGCCTAAAGTGACCAGGTGGCAGTCTTAGATTCCAGCTCAAAAGGACCATTGTTGTTTCTCCTGGTGGATGCATTTCCCCTTCTGTAACTAAAATCTGTATACCCACAGAGCTCAAGCTCACAGGGACAGGAAGCAAAATTTTCCTAGTGGATCACTTCAGGTAATATTGAGTGGTGCCACTCCCATTTCCATTCCTGATTCCTGGACCCAGGATCACAGCCTCCTGGAGAACATCATCCCAGCCCTGCGATGTATTGCCACCGAGTTGCACCATAATTGAGTTTTCAAAAGGCCATTCCACTGTTATATTAATCCAGCTGACTCTGGATGATGAGGACCATGGTAAGACCAGAGAATTCCATGAACATATGCCCATTTCAGCACTTCATTTGCTGTGAAGTGTGTTCCTTGGTCAGAAGCAATGCTCTGTGGAATGTCATGATGATGGTTAAAGTATTCTTTAAGCCCACAGATGGTAGTTTTGGCAGTAATATTATGTGCAGGGAAAGCAAACCCATATCCAGAGTATGTGTCTATTCCAGTTAGAACAAATTGTTAGCTTTTCCATTATGAGTGGTCAATATAATCAATCTGCCACTGTGTAGCTGATTGATCACCTTGGGGAATAGTGTCATATCAGGGGCTGAGTGTGGGTCTCTGCTGCTAGAAGATTAGGCCCACAGCAGTGGCTGTAACCAGGTCAGCCTTGGTGAGCAGACGTCCATGTTGCTGAGTCTATGCATAACCTCCATCCCTACAAACATGACCACTTCGTTGGGCAGTGGGTAATGACAGGAGTTGCTAGGGAAAGAGGCTGACTGGTATCCACAGAACAGGTCACATAATCCACTTGATTATTAAAATATTCCTCTGCTAGTGTACCCCCTGGTAATCATTCACATGGGACACAAATATCTTCATGTTTTTAGCGCACTCAGAAAGGTCTATCCACATACCTCTTACCCAGAACTCTTTGTCACCAATTTTACAATCATGTTCTTTCCAATTCCCTGGCCATTCAACCAAACCATTAGCAACAGCCCATGAGTCAGTACACAAACATACCTCTGGCCAGTTCTGCTTCCAAGCAAAATGAAAAACTAGGCAGTGTGAGAGTGGCTAAGTGGCAGAATTCTCACCCGCCAAGCCAGAGACCTGGGTTCAATTCCCAGTGCGTGCCCATGTGAAAAACAAAATGAAAAACCAGATGCACTTTTTGAAGTTCTGCCCACTGGGAGGATTTCCCCTCACCCAGAAAGGGAATGTAGTGTTGCAGCTGCATGCTGTGTAGAACCATCTGTAAGTTAGGCCCGAGTTTTCTCTTCCTCAGTCAATTCATTATGAGGAACTCCCCAAGATGCCATAGCTCTGGTCTTGGAAGGAGAAGATATTGTGGCAGGAGCAGAGACCATGGGGATTTGGGCCACTTCCTCATGTAACTTACTTGTGCCTTCAGAACCTGTTCTGGCAATATCTCATATATACCATTAACATTTTATGATGGAGTGCTGCTGCACACACTCAACTTTATGGCTTGGTGGGTCAGATAATGCCCAGCTCATGATAGGCAACTCAGGTCTCAAGGAAACTTGGTGGCCCATGATTAAGCATTCAGTCTCTGCTAAGGCCCAGTAGCAGGCCAAAACCTGTTTCTCAAAGAAGAGTAGTTATCTGCAGCAGATGGTAAGACTTTCTTCCAAAATCCTAAGGGTCTACATTTTGATTCCCGGATACGGGCCTCCCAAAGGCTCCAAACAGCATCTTTATTTGCCAATGACACTTCCAGCACAACTGGATCTGCTTGATCATATGGTCCAGGTGGCAGAGCAGCTAGTACAGCATCCTGGACCTGTCCCAGAGCTTTCTCTTGTTCAGGTCCCCAATCAAAATTAGCTGCTTTTCTGGTCACTCAATAAACGGGACATAATAGCACACTC
>PVIY010055523.1:0-13695 GCA_004026745.1 Myrmecophaga tridactyla | reverse complement strand
CAATCTGAGGGGGAAATCAAGAAAAGAATTCCATTTGCAATTGCAACCAAAACAATAAAATATTTAGGAATAAATTTAACTACAGAGACAAAAAAAAAACCTATACAAAGGAAACTACAAGAAATTGTTAAAAGAAATCACAGAAGACCTAAATAGATGGAAGGGCATACCATGTTCATGGATTGGAAGACTAAATATAGTTAAAATGTCATTCTACCTAAATTGATTTACAGATTCAATGCAATACCAATTAAAATCCAATAACTTACTTTTCAGACATAGAAAAAGTAATAACCAAATTTATCTGGAAGGGCTGGGTGCCCTGAATAGCTAAAAGTTATCCTGAGGAAAAAAATGAAGTTGGAGGTCTCATGCTACCTTACTTTAAGGCGTGTTATGAAGCTACAGTGGTCAAAACAGCATGGTACTGGCATAAAGATAGATATACTGACCAATGGAATCAAATAGAGTGTTCAGATATAGACCCTCTCATCTATGGACGAGTGATCTTTGATAAGGCACTCAAGCCAACTCACCTGGGACAGAGCACTCTCTTCAATAAGTGGTGCCCAGAGAACTGGATATCCATATGCAACAGAATGAAAGAGGACCCATATCTCACACCGTATACAGAAATTAACTCAAAATGGATCAAAGACCTAAACATTAGATTTAAGACCATAAAACTTTTGGAAGAAAATGTAGGAAAATATCTTATAAGTCTTATACTAGGAGGCAGTTTCCTAGACCTTACACCCAAAGCACGAGCACTGAAGAAATAAATAAATAAATGGGAACTCTTCAAAATTAAACACTTTTGCACATCAAAGAATTTTGTTAAGAAAGTAAAAAGACAGCCTACACAATGGGAAACAATGTTTGGAAACGATATATCAGATAAAGGTCTAGTATCCAGAATTTATAAAGAGATTGTTCAACTCAACAGCAAAAAGACAGCCAACCCAGTTACAAAATGGGCAAAAGACTTGAACAAACACTTCTCAGAAGAGGAAATACAAATGGCCAAAAGGCTCATGAAGAGATGCTCAACTTCCCTGGCCATTAGAGAAATACAAATCAAGACCACAATGAGATATCATCTCACACCAACCGGAACGGCCATTATCAATAAAACAGAAAATGACAAGTGCTGGGGAGGATGTAGAGAAAGAGGCACACTTATCCACTGTTGGTGGGAATGTCAAATGGTACAAACTGCTATGGAAGGCAGTTTGGCAGCTTCTCAAAAAGCTAAATATAGAATTGCCATATGACCTGGCAATACCATTGCTAGGTATCTACTCAGAGGACATAAGGACAAGGACACAAACAGACATTTCCACACCAATGTTTATAGCAGCATTATTTACAATTGTGTAGAGATGGAAACAGCCAAAATGTCCATCAACAGACAAGTGGCTAAACAAACTGTGGTATATACATACAATGGAATATTATGCAGCTGTGAGACAGAATAAACTGATGAAGTATATAACAACATGGATGGACCTTGAGGACATTTTACTGAGTGAGATTAGCCAGAAACAAAAGGACAAATACTGTATGGTCTCACTGATATGAACTGACATTAGTGAAGAAACTTGGAGAATTTCATTGGTAAAAGAGACCATCAGGAGATAGAACTAGGGTAAGGTATTGGGTAATTGGAGCTGAAGGGATACAGACTGTGCAACATGACTGAAGGTAAAAACTCAGAAATGGACAACACAATACTACCTAACTGTAATACAATGATGTTAAAACACTAAATGAAGCTGAATATGAGAATGATAGAGGAAGGAGGATTGGGGGCACAAATGAAATCAGAAAGAAAGATAGATGACAAAGACTGAGATGGTATAATCTAGGAATGCCTAGAGTGTATAATGATAGTGACTAAATGTACAAATTTAAAAAATGTTTTATGCATGAGGAAGAACAAAGGAATGTCATTACTTCAGGGTGCTGAAAATAAATGGTAATTAATATTTTTAAATTTTACCTTAAAAAATATCAATTGGCAGTGAATAAAGAAGTATTTACAAAGTCCCCTTGGGTCAATGGGTGAAAAGGGGGAAAATTCAACTTCGCCATTTGGAGAATTCCTGATATTCTTGCAAGCAAAATCAATAGGCTGAGCCTTCAATCTTGGGTTTTGTCCTTATGAAAAACTTATCCCTGCAAAGGATAGGCTAAGTCTACTTAAAATTACGTCTAAGAGTCACCCCCAGAGAACCTCCTTTATTGCTCAGATGTGGCCTCTCTCTCTCTAAGCCGACATGGCAAGCGAACTCACTGCCCTCCCCTCTCTGCGTGGGACATGACTCCCAAGGGTATAAACCTCCCTAGCAACATGGGACAGAAATCCTGGGATGAGCTGGGATTCAGCATCAATGGATTGAGAATACCTTCTCGATCAAAAGGAGGAAGAGAAAAATGAGATAAAATAAAGTGTCAGTGGCTGAGAGATTTCAAACAGATTCAAGAAGTTATCCTGGAGATTATTCTTACACATTATATAGATATCCCCGTTTTAGTTTATGGTGTATTAGAGTGGCTAGAAGGAAGTATCTGAAACTATAGAGCTGTGTTCTAGTCATGTTTCTTGAAGATCATTGTATAATGATATAGCTTTTGCAATGTGACTGTGATTGTGAAAACCTTGTGTCTGATGCTCTTTTAATCTATGTCTCCATGTAGGGTGGAGACACGCCTCGACTTAATCCAGCTTAACAACCACTCTTGATTAAATCACATCTCCAGGGGGATGATCTAATTACAGTTTCAAACATGCAATACTGAATAAGGATTAGAAGAAACGGCTGCCTTTACAAAATGGGATTCGGATTAAAACATGGCTTTTCTAGGGTACATATATCATCAGCACAGGCTGTTTCATGCTGCTTCTTTCATTGCTCACAGCACAACAGTAATTATTAGCAATAACACAGACGCCACCATGACCAGCCAACAAGAAATTTAAAGCAATGGGATTGTCCATCACTATGTGTGCCAGTGAGTTCAGACTGATTTCTGTTCCATCTGAACCAGGGGTGGTATAATTAATAAATTCCTCCAGAGTTAGTGATAGAGCTCTCACGGTCTTCTCTATTTTCCCACTGATGAGAACACAACTCTGAGTGTTGACATAACTGTCAGTCAGTGATTTTCCAGGGCAGTGGGCCTGAGTAGCCAAGAGTGGTCACAATTTGGAGCTTGAGTCTGAGTCAGAGTTTTCAGCCTCAGTTGTTTATAAAATTAGGGTCTCTGTATAGACGACTCTCAGAATATTATTCTTACAATGCATGAGGTGTAGGTGTAGTCTGAGTCAAACCAGACCAGGCGTTCTGCCACCGAATAAGTAGTGTCCAGTGCAGTTACAGGGAGATCTAGGGGGGAAAGGAGTTTTACACAAGAGGTAAGAACAAAGGCATTAACTGGGTTATATAATCGGACCTCAATTAGTCTCCAAGTGACAAATATTTTGTTCATTGTCCTTCAAAGGTTACTGAATTCAAGTTTGGAATCACCTAGATTCTGAGCCATAAAATTTAATAACTGGTCTTTTCCTAGGAGAGAAGGACACTACTAAAGTGTCAGGCTGATTTGTTTAATGTCATTTGTCCACAAAGGTGCAAGTGCAGCCGCCCTTGGCTGTAATTCCTTTTGGTCTCTTTTGATGAAACCAGAGTTGTTGGGGGAGTTTTGGCAATTTATGGCCTATTAAGCAACCAGTAGGAGAGATGACAAAGGCTACTGTTTTAGGTAATCTAGAAATAGTGTTTGAATGAATATGTTCTTTCCTAACAATTATAATAAGGAAATAAGAAAAGAGAAAAAGAGCCATTATGGGTGGCAAAAATCAGAGATCTACTGTGGTGGCTTGAAGTTATGTACCACAAGAAGGGGATGTTCTTGATCTCAATCTATTCCTGTGTTCATGAACTCATTGTAAATAAGACCTTTTGATGAGGTTGCTTAAGTATAGCCCAGCTGAATTAGGATGGGACTTTATCTGATTACTGAAGTCCACATAAAGAAGGACACAGAGAGAAGCCATGGGAAACAAGAAGCTGGAAGTCAACGGGATCTGAAGTAGAAGCAGAAGATGCCACTATGTGTATTGTCATGTGATGGAAAGGTTAAGGACCAAGGATCACCACCTGCCAGCCCCGGAACACCAGTCTTTGGGGAGAAAGCATTGCCTTGCTGACTTCTTTATTTTGTACATCTCTTAGCCTCAATTTGTTGGCATGAGCCAATAAATTTCCATTGTCAAAGCAAACCCATTGTACGGGTATTTGTTTTAGCATCTAGGAAACTAAGATACCTATAGAAAATAAGAAGAATGATGATAAGCAAGCAGATAAAAAACAAAACAAGAATTAGAGGTCTTGGGGCTGACTTCTTGGGTGGAAGCTGTCCACTATGTGGGGTCATCCCCTTATTCTGAAAGTTTTAGCTCAGCTATCTGCTTTCAATGATCGGATACATTTGCAAGATCTATTAGAATCCTCAATTTGAGGTCTTTTATTGCAGTAGCCTTCTAATTATATGGAATTCTGAATTGCTTTTTAGTTGTGCAACATGAATCCTAAGATTTGCTCCCTAGGATTACCCTAGGAGTACCTGTGAAGGTCCTTTCCAACAAGGTTTAAGGGTATTTTTTCCTCTATGTGCCTTCTAATAATGAAATCTCTTGGTTGAGGTTCACAAAGAGGCCAGTTTAGAAGATGTTGTGGGTAGTCAGCCTTAACCTGTTGGTGATGTAATTGGGTATCATACAAGTCCTTTACAATACTTTGCCATATCTATTAAATTAGCAGAGGTGGTATCCCAGAGCAGGAAGAATGTTTTTCATACAAAGGCCCAAGGGCCACAGTTATGGGCGAGGTAAAAGGAAAAAATCTGTGGATTAAATGAAACACCTGCCACCTTGTGTGATATATTTAATCCCTGGAAAAGACTGAGCAAAGGTGGCAGTATTTAACATACAAAGAGGAGCACTTGAAACTACCAGGAATGGATGAGATAATATATTTACAGTTAATTCATCTTAAGGCTAAGGCAGGGTGTTTTTTCTTCATCAGAATACTGTCATCAATCAGAATTGAGGGATTTTCTTTGCCTTGGTTTTTCTTTCATAAGATAAGACAATTGTGTTATTTTTTCCCCAGTGTCCCTTCTGCGTATAATATCTGCAAGTGTCAGTAGGCGGGTGGTTGCGAAATGGACTACCTACATATTTGTTCTGCAGGGCCACAGGTTTATTTTGGATCTTGTCTTGTTTTTGTTTCAAAGGCTTTCAAAATGTGCTGCCAGGTGTTGTAGTTCAGGTAAAGGAGCTATATTTCATTCTAATTCTGTTTCAAATTTCAGGTTTCACTCCATTGACAAAATGAGATGAAAGGGCTTACCTCAGCAACTTCTTATACTCCCAAATGGTGTCAGATGGTATCTTCTAGTCTATCTTGAAAATCTTCCATTGTTTCATCTTTTCTTTGCTTGCATCATGAAATCATGGTACAACCTTATTCATAAATTATAAATATTTGGAGAATGGTTTTTAGGAGATTTTCTTCTACATTTTGAGGAATTTTTAATCCCTCTGGGTTACTGTGAAAAGAGGAATCCTGTAGGTTCCTTTCCAGGTGAGTCCACTTACTTTTTGCCATCCAGGATTAATAAATGTGGCTCCTACCAATATGTCTATGAGTTCTTATATATCAGGTAATGCTGGGTCATAATGAGCCAAAGAATTCTAAAATCTTCTATGAATATTTACTGGTCTTGTGTGGACTTAGGAAGATCTTTAAGTATAGCTCTTACTTCAGCTCTGTTTCGAGGCTTTATTTTATTGTTGCCTGCACACTTGGCTCATGGGAGGGATGCCTCTTTAGAGACAACTGGCATTTGGGAGTTTGAGGAGTGCTATTGGGAAATGGTAGGGGATCAACAGGAGGGAAAGGGAGGGAGGAGCTGTTGGAGGTGGAGAAGGAGGAAGCAGGAGAACTGGATAGAGGGAGGCAAATGGAGGACAAAGAGGGGCAAGACTTACTAGGGAAAATAGTTAGTTTTTCCTTAAGTGTGTCAAACTGCTCATTAACCTTGGCCAAATGATCTTGTAGGGAAGTGCTATTTGATTCATAATGTGGTTTGGTTGCCCCTGCAAACCAATCCAAAAATGTTGCCCACTGGGCCTGAGGAATCTTATTCTCTTCGTATTCCAAGGGTCTTCTAAAATGAGTAATTTTGTTCAAGTCAAATGTTTCTGAAACTGGCCACTGAAAGCCCAAATCATCTTGGTGAAGTTATGCCATGTAGAAAGAGAGGCACAAGAATTAGGGTTATAATGAGAGGGCACATAAGAAGCTAGAGTTTTTCTTGTAGGAGAGGGTTAAGACTTAGGTGGCTCCATGAGAACTGGCAATGGTTTGTAGGATTTTAAGTTTGTATACCTCATGTCTTGGGACCCTACCCTAAAATCTAGTTGCCTCTGAACATAAACCTGAGAGTCTGTACCCCCCAGCAGGGAGAAAACCTGACACAACACTCCTTCTGGTCACAGACAAGCATTCAGAACAAAAATCGAGACCAAAGGACAGCCTCATCTAGTTTTACTGGTGGCCCACAGCAAAGTTTGTCTGCATGGACTTCTGTCTGTTAAGAATGGCAAACTCACTCATCTGTGAGGTCAGTTCAAATGACAGACTTAGAGGTCCCGGGTCTGTGTGCTACACTATGACTTTCCTTCTTACCACAAACAGCACTTTTAGGCAGCAGAACACAAAATAGCAAAACAAAAGACAGCAAAGAGGGATGAAAAGAATGACATGATTTCCCCAAGGGTGCCAAACAATTGGAGAACAATAACAAACACGGAATCAATGTGAAGAGAGCAGAGTTCAGGCCTGTTCCTGACTCACCGCATTGGCCCAGACTTGACAAACCATAAGCAGAGGGCACAGGGAACCTCCAAGATACCACACCTAGTCCAGGGCTGGGGTCCGTGGTGGCAGGCCCTATGGCTCAATCTTATTGGAACCTCTGGATACCTGTGGGAAAAAATGAGGACTACCTGTATCAGTCAGGGATCTCCAGAGAAACTAAACCCACAGAATATATACATAGAGATATGTGTGTGTGAGTATGTACAGACGTATATTTATATATTGTGTGTGTACATATATAAAGAGATATAAGGATTTGGCTCATACAGTTGGCTAATACAAATTATAGAACTGAAAAGTCCAAAATTCATAGGGCAGAACAAAAGAAGCAAGAAATTCCAGTGAGAGCAATGTGAAAGTCTTCTGTCTAAATTCAGTAAGGATTGGAGGGTATAGGCTTCAAACAGAATTCCTTGTGATTCGTGTAACCTACAATTCTAACTTATAAGACCTTCAACTGATTGGATGATTATCAAGTTACCCACATTATTGAATGTAATCTCTTTTGCTGATAATAGATCCTATTCATATCTACAAAACACTCCCACAGAAATAACTAGGCCAGTATGTGACCAAACAACTGGACACCATAACATTGCCAAATTAATACATAAAAATATAATCATCCTATCATGAAAATGCACTCGAGCAAAGGGTATTTATTCAGAGCAAGGGAGTAAACCACCATCTCTGGCATTTGGCAGAAAATCAAAGACAGACAGAGGAATGTTAAAGCTTTAGAGTGGAAGAAAACGAAGGCTTTAGGTCTGCCCTGATGGGAGATTCTTGGCAGGGGGAAGCTGTAGGTAGGCAAAATAGAAGTGAGACATCCTATGTGATTGGTTAGGGGACTATATTTGGCTCTTTGTGGTCCTAACTTGGAAATGGTGGCAAAAATTAGGGAAGCTGGCAGTTACTAATTGCTGACCATTTGGTGCAGTTGCCACAGAAGTTGTTTGCCATCTTGGACAGGCTGCTATAGATTGTGGGTCAAAGTTCTAATTTTTATATGTGGCGTGACTGTTGTCTCTTTGAATATTCAGACTCTCACTGTGATGGAGGCAGGGGAGATAGAGAGAAGTAGATGCTGGGAGGGGTCTTCAGGAGGATGAATCTCCAGGGCTTAGTGGTGAGTTATAGAAAAGGTGGGTGCATCTCAGGGAGATGAAAGGACACGAGGTTCCAGCCTAAGGAAATGGGTGGGTGGTGGTAGGGGTCACTGAGATGGGGAAGATGGGATGGAGAGTCAGAGAAGAAAGACCATGCTTCTTCAAACTGCCCTGCTTGCGGCTCTCATTCATCTGTGTGCCAGGCATTCCCAAGCTCAGGGGGTATCAGCGATATTCCCAGCCTTTCTGCCGTGTTTGATCTTGTGGCCAGTTTCTCTTCTGACCCTCTCAGCTTCCTTGGCTCTGGGATTCCATTCTTCCCAGGAGACATCCAGCAAAATTTGTAGTCCCTAAATGCCCCCTCAAAGACCTTCCCTTCTCCTGAAACACCTTACTGTTACCCCTAGGAGCATCTCCATAGTTTTCTTCTCATCTCCTTTTCTCATACTCCCCATCTTCAGGTATCCACAGACCCAAGACTTTTAGGTAGGACTGCAGAAGAAAGAAATATTCCCAATATTCCCACAATAGGGAGAAGCAAGTTTGGAGATAGGAAGAGGTTGTAAGGTATTGATTATGGTTCTGCATATACTGACCTGGAGGTGTCCACAAGACATCCAGAAAGAGACACACAGTGCAGTGGAATCTATTAAACAGGTTAAAGCATGGAAAAAAAATACTCAGCAGATATGTTTATTAAAAGCATAGCTGCTGTGGCTATTTTAGTTTATAGTTAGAGGGTCCAGCAGGCAGAGTTCTTGCCTGCTATGCTAGAGACCCAAGTTTGATTCCTGGTGCCTGCCCATGAAAAAAAAAATTATATATATATATAAGTCAAAGGGTCTCTGGACCATGGATGGGGAGCTTGGAAGCCAGACCTCTGCTAGCAATATCCAAGCCACCTGGGTCAGTGAAAGGACAGTGTCTACAAGGAGTTTAATGGGGCAGTGAAACAGACAGGGCATAGTAGGGAGAAAGTTGCACAAGTAGGGGAGAGTCTAGCATCTTTGGCAGCTAAGTGGCCTCTGGCCTACAGCAGGGTGTGTGCATCTGATTTTTCCACTGCTCCATGAGTAACCCATGAAGTCCTGACTCCATGTTCCACAAGCTTCCTGCTAGTATCCAATGAACTAGGATAATCCGAGGAAATGTGTGAAGGACAGGGGACATCTAGGTCTTGTTTCTGGGGTATGGAAAACCTGAGAAGGCTCCCAGTCCTGGGTACCTGGGGCAAAGGGTAGAGTTCTGAGGCCTGAGTAACCAACAAAGGTGTTGAAAAGGTGCAAGGGTGAATCTCAGTCAGAGGTGAGAAACTGGGCCAAGGATGGGACTGAGGGGGAGAGATCAGTTGAAAACTGGACTGAACAGATTTCCTGAGCTGAGGCAAACAGTGCTTATTAGGAAATATCTGGCAAAGAAAAGGTGGAAAGTTCAGAAAAGAGGCTGGAGCACTGTGGGGTGATAGTGGGCAAGGAGCTATGCACATGCGCTCCATTCCTCTGAATCTCAATTCAACTCCCTTTTTACCCACGGCTGACATTAGCCACTTTTCCTGTCCACAGACTTATTTTGCTGTGAAAGATTCAAGATGCTGGTAGGTAAATAGAAGAGGTAAGGCCCCACATAGTCAGCCTCTGAGAGACTTGGATTTGGGAACTAGATGAAAGTTCCTGGCCCACCTTCTGCCCAGTACTGGACGGAGCAGGTGAGACAGACCGATTGCTGCCTGGACCAATGAGCTAGCTACTCTCTGTATTTCCAGTTCCACAGAGGAAGCAAACCCCAGATTCAGGATATCCACCAGTTTCCCTTCATGAAAATTGGGATAACACACATTTGTTCTGTTCAGAGACCATCTCTAATTTTTTGTGTCTCATAGATCTCTGGGCTAGTGTTTTGCCATTTCCTGTCCAACAATATCAACAGCCACTTTGGGCCCGGGAGTCTACCTCTGACATCTGCAAGGGGCTTAGGGTAAGACTACAAATGGAGGTCCATTAGGTATGTCTCAGACTGAGGTATTTCCCTGGATGCAGTTATTTCAGAGCCAAAACCAGGAATGTCCCAGGAAAACTGGGGCGAGTTGGTAAACCTAGATGGGATTTGTCTAAACAGTGAAAAATTTCAAATATCAATTATTTGAAAATAACTGAACATTCAAAATATTATTAAATGTTTGTTTTTATGAAAATAAATCTACTCACTGCCTCTACCATTCCATACTGGTATCTGCTTGCCAAGATAAAGAAGGGATATCAAGTTCTACATGTTATGGCAAGATCCACAAATATATATATAGATTTAAAAACTATGTAAGTTACACAAGACTGTGGGAAGTTGGCAGAGTAGGAAGCTCCAGGAATCAGTCCCTTTATTAAAACAACAATGAATCTGGCAGGAACTCTGCGAACCAACCACTTCGGAACTCTGGAACCTAGTAGAATACTGTGCAGCTAGAACACTATCCAGAGAAGAGCAGGAGCAAGAGGCTCGTAAGTTGATGTAAATATTTTACCAGTCATTTCACCCTCCTTGCAGCAATTATGATCCCCCACACCCCAATCACACAATAGGAACAGTAGGGACTGCAGCCTGAGCTTCTGGGTTTGCTCATTCCTGAGTAGGCAATAAGGACAGAGTCCTCCAAAACCTGGGGGAGTATGTTTTGATTGGTGATCACTGCTTTGGATCAGCTTTTTCAGATAGATGTGGGGTCAGCTCTAGGAGTGACTATTATTCCAAACCCACTCAGGAAAAGGTGGCAGAGATTTTTATAGAGACAGCACCTGTTTTAAATTTTTTTCCCTTCTTCACACTTTCTATTCTCCATTTGGCAGAAGTATTTGGAAATGTTGTAAATTAATGGTTCCAGCCATCAACATCAACAACAACAGAAATAACACTTGGAATACCAGAGGACAGGAAGAATTAGATTTCCAGAGTTATAACAACATAATACACAAATGTCCAGTAATCAAAAATTGTAAAACACACCAAGAAACAGAGAAGTATGGCCCATTCACAGGAAAACAGGAATTTGCCAATAACCAAATCTAGGGAGCTCATACCACAAATTATTAGTCAGAGACT
Source organism: Myrmecophaga tridactyla (assembly GCA_004026745.1). NCBI lineage: Eukaryota > Metazoa > Chordata > Mammalia > Pilosa > Myrmecophagidae > Myrmecophaga > Myrmecophaga tridactyla. Next base: position 2,546 of record PVIY010055523.1, on the reverse strand, counting down.
TCAAATAGACTGTCTTAAATGTGTTTAATGATGGAAAGGAATCCACTTACAAGGAAGTAAAGGAAATCAGGAAAATGTTATCTGAATAAAATAAACAGGTGAATTTTGCAAAAAGGAACCAAACAGAAATTTTGGAGCTGCAAAGTACAAAATACAGTAATTGAAAAAAAACCCAATTCAATTCATGAATTCAACAGCAGTTGTAAATAGGCAGAAAAACAATCAGTGAACATGAAGATAAGACAATAGAAATGATCTAGTGTGAGGGGTAGAATGAATAAATAATGAAGAAATTTAACAGAGCCTGAGGGATCATTGCAACATCATCAATCTTAGCAACATAAATGCCACTGGAGTCCCAGAAGGACAAGAGAGAGAAAAAGACACAGAAAAAGCATTTGAAGAAATAATGGCTGAAAGCTGCCCAATCTGATGACAGACATTCATATCAAGAAAGTTCAATCAACTCCAAGCAGTATATACTCTAAGAGATCTATAACATGGCATATTGTAGTGAAATTGTCAAAATCCAAAGCAAAGAAGGGATTTTGAAAGCAGCAAGAGAAGCAACTTGTTACATGCAAGAAATCCCAAATTATATTAACAACAGATTTATTAAACCATGAGACCAGTAGACAGTGGGACAGCATATTTAAACCCTTAGATAAAAAGAAGTCTCAACTAAGAGTTCTATATCTGTCAAAATATCTTTCAAAATGAAGGAGAAATTCAGACATTTGCAAGTAAATAAAAGTTGAAAGAGTTCATTATCATAATCCTGTCCTACAAGAAATCATAAAAGGGAGTCCTTCAAGCTGAAACAAAATGAATAGATAGTAACTTGAAGTCATAAGAAGAAATAAAACACATTGATACAGGTAACTACATGAATAAATCTAAAATCCTGTATCATTATAATTTTTTAAATCATTCCATTCTACATATATAATCAGTAATTCACAATATCATCACATAGTTGCATATTCATCATCATGATCATTTCTTGGAACATTTGCATCTATTCAGAAAAAGAAATAAAAAGAAAACAGAAAAAAATTTCATACATACCATACACCCCACCCCTCCCCCTCACCGATCACCAGCATTTCACTCTAAATTTATTTTAACATTTGTTTTCCCTTTTATTCATCTTTATTCCATATGTTTTACTCGTCTGTTGATAAGGTAGATAAAAGGAGCATCAGACACAAGGTTTTCACAATCACGCAGTCACATTGTGAAAGCTATATCATTATACAATCATCTTTAAGAAACATGGCTCCTGGAACACAGCTCCACATTTTCAGGCAGTTCCCTCCAGCCTCTCCACTTCATCTTGACTAACAAGGTGATATCTATTTAATGTGTAAGAATAACCTCCAGGATAACCTCTTGACTCTGTTTGGAACTCTCAGACATTGACATTTTATTTTGCCTCATTTCGCTCTTCCCCCTTTTGGTCAAGAAGTTTTTCTCAATCCCCTGATGCTGAGTCTCAGCTCATTCCAGGATTTCTGTCCCACGTTGCCAGGAAGGTCCACACTCCTGGGAATCATGTCCCACATAGACAGGGGGAGGGTGGTGAGTTTGCTTGTTGTGTTGCTGGAGAGAGAGGCCACATCTGAGCAACAAAAGAGGTTCTCTTGGGGGTGACTATTAGGCCTAATTTTAAGTAGGCTTGACCTATCCTTTGTGGGGTTAAGTTCATATGAACAAACCCCAAGATGGGGGGCTCAGCCTATAGCTTTGGTTGTCTGCACTGCTTGTGAGAATATCAAGAATTCAACTTGGGGAAGCTGAATTTTCCCCCATTCTCACCATTTCCCAAAGGGGACTTTGCAAATACTTTCTTATTCACTGTTCAAATCACTCTGGGATTTATCAGGGCATCACTCTGGACAAACCAACAAAATCTCATGTCCTACTCAAGTTTCCATGTACTTATGGTATTCAATTAAGCTGCCTACATAAGTTATATTGGGAAATGCACTAGTAAAAATATAAACTTTGTACCAAATAAACATTTTTTGCTTTAGTGTCACACATAAGTTAAAATTTTAAAATATTAATTACCATCTATTTTCAGCACCCTCCTGTGTTCTTCCACATGCAAAAACATTTTTAAAATTTGTACATTTAGTCAATATCATTATACACTCTAGGCATTCCTAGATATACCATCTCAGTCTTTATCATCTATCTTTCCTTCTGATTTCATTTGTGCCCCCAGCCCTTCTCCTTCTATCATTCTCACATGCAGCTTCATTCAGTGTTTTTACATAATTGTATTACAATTAGGTAGTATTGTGCTGTCCATTTCTGAGTTTTTATATTCAGCCCTGTTGCACAGTCTGTATCCCTTCAGCTCCAATTACCCAATACCTTACCCTAGTTCTATCTCCTGATGGTCTCTGTTACCAATGAAATTCTCCAAGTTTCTTCACTAATGTCAGTTCATATCAGTGAGACCATAAAGTATTTGTCCTTTTGTTTCTGGCTAATCTCACTCAGCATAATGTCCTTAAGGTCCTTCCATGTTGTTACAT